>KN880706.1:0-30953 GCA_000934385.1 Cylindrobasidium torrendii FP15055 ss-10
TAGTCAGCACTAAGACGACTTTCCTCAACAAATGAACGACTCGCCAAAGGTATACCCGTTCTGCGGGACTCGGCCTACGACCGCCGGCTTTCCCGCTGAGCTGGACGTCTACGCGTCCAGCAACGCCGCGGCGTCTTGACGTCTATGTGTTTCGCGACGCCAGACGCCACCCTGACGCCTGACGTGGACGCGTCCAACGATGTCTGACGCCGACGCTGATGCGCCCGACGCCCGACGCTGATGCGCCCGACGCCCGACGCTGATGCGCCCGACGCCCGACGCTGATGCGTCGGCGGCCTGACGCGGGCCGCGTCCTTTGTGCCTAGAATAAATCCAACCTGAAATTTCCCCTTTTTCTTTCTCTTTTTGCCAGGGCAAAAGATGACCAGAAAGCTTGTGTTCGGCTTCAAATTTTTCTGAGGAAAAATCAGTCCTTTGAGAAAGATTTTTTGCCGGTCAAAATTAGTCATTTCAGGTCATATCTATTTTTTGCTTATAAAAATTGTACATTTGCGGTCGTGTTACCATGCACAAAAGGAATCATTTTCGACCAAATTTTGCCTGCACCAAAATTTCTCCGTTGAGGACAAATTTTACATTGGGAAAAAGGAAGAGAAAAAGCTCCGATATCAGGATCCTTTTTTGTCCACCAAAAGGGCGCTTTTCCGGAGATATTTTACTTGGGCAAGATTCTTTGGAAAAAGGGGATATTTCAGGTACTATTTATCCGTGGGAAAAATTGTTCTTTTTCCGGAGTGGCATGGAACGAATTCCTTGATAATGCACCATCAGGCTTTGCCATCGTTGTTCCAAGCATCCGACGTACTGGTTGATAATCTGAGTGACACTGTCCCATCTCGGTCCAATGTCTTCTGTTGTCTAGCCATGTCGATGAGATGATGTCGAACGTAGCGCTCATGTGCGTACCCGCCATGCCTGACCAAGGTCTCGCCCCCACAGCCAAGGCTGAAGCTATACCAACAATCGTCAAGCCATCGTCAGAAATGCATAAATGTTGACTACGCACACGTCCCCATTCACAAAGAGAAAACAGCAAGGGAGGATTTCCCGTGTCTTCCGCCAGACCCTTGATTGCATTCGACATGCGTGCGTACTCTAGGATGGAGACATCAGTTGACAGTGGCTTTCAAAAGGCAGCACGCACTCCCGACTTGACCTTCCTGGATGATGATGTCGTATGGGACTGGAAACACTTGGTCGACGTGTAGAGCAAGTCAATCCAAGCATACACACCAGCACAATTGTCAAACCTGTCCCAGGAAGTCAGAGCGCGTCAAAACAGAATCATCGTGTCTTACTTCAAGAGATCAAAGCCCCATTCGACTTGAAACAGGCGCGCGTCTCTGTACGTCGTCGACATGTCAACATAAGCACTGAATTCACCCTTGTAGCGCTAGCGCCGCACCTTTCCTCGTTTTGGAATGAACCGGATCCATTGTTGCAAGTAAACCATCCAGAGTCGCCGTAGATGCCTGCCTTGCTATGAGGAGTGTTACCGGGAATTGCCAAGGATGGATTGCTGTCGACGTACAATCCGAGTGCATGGATCTTGTCTGTTAAAGCGCGCATCCCCGATGGGAACTTCTCCTCCCCTACCGAAATTCAAATGTCAGTTAACCAACTGAACACCTCAGGCTGCAGTTCGGCTTCTCACTAACGACAATATCCCCATCCTTGTTGCGCTGGGGCTCGGAGTAGCAGTCATCAACGTTCACGTAGTTGTAGCCAACATCCTACAGCCAACATCAGTCAGGGGAATATGAACAATGCGGATACGTGTGTGCCATGCCTTGAGACCAAGATTGATCATGAGTTGGGCATTCTCTTCCAGGACGCTCTCGTTGTAGTTGCACTTGATGTTCAATTCAAGTCATCAGCCAGTAAGACCTCGCCGAATCTGCGCTAGTATTGTTTGTACGCACACCAAATCCATTCCATGCTATGCAGCAGTTTGAATTAGCATCGGACCGTCAACGTTGTTCATCAATGTGCACGTACTATTAAAGCCCATGACTACACCGCTCACGGTAAGTTCGCGTGGTACTTTCCAATGACACTAGCGACACGTACAAGGTAATTTCCCTACACCTTTCCACATCTCTTCGCCGTCAGACTGGCGGGGCGACACACGTCCCTCTGCAAGGCTGGTAGTACAGAGGTGCACGCCGACAAAGACGAGGTGAGAGAGAACTTGAAATCTAGCCATTGGAGTGCGACGACTGAGTTGTCGAGGGTGCTTCCTTTTATCGAGTACTCGTAGGCTTCCTGCATCACGCTCAAGCGGATGGAAGGGATTACCGTCTAGCCGGGCCGACAAGACTCTTTCTTTGGAGAAAAAGAATCATCGTCAGAAGGCAGTCACCACAGCGTCGAAGACTAATCCTGTCCGCATAGAAGAGACGAACCACATGCACAGGTTTGATAGGCTGCTTGGACGTAGGCTAATCACACTTGTCACCTCTATGATCAATATCGTTCCTAATGCGGCAATGCTTACATATGAACAACGCTGAAACAGTGTGGCTCAGTAGAGTGCATGGACCTACATAGCGGCCCTGGCATAAAAGATTGGATCTCCGGGATGCTCCCCTATATACTTGGTCCCATCGAAAGAAACCACAGCAAATTTATTAAACTCTTGAAAATAGGCTACGTCTATGTAGTGAAGAGCGTGTATCAGCGGGGTAACAAACAGTACAAGTACACGGCACGTAGATAACATTACAAGAGCAGGAATGAAAAAGAAACCATTGGTATCATCGGGGGTCGTGTCGTCTAAGCGTCTAGGTCGGGTCATACATACTGAACATCTTTCGACATCGAGCGTGAATGCCTTCGCATACTCATTGTCCTGTCATACAAAATCCCTCCTCCGCCTCCTCTGCTGAGATTTGCATTCAGCGTAGCCACACTCCGCCGCCTGCGTATGTCCTCTGCCGAGGTGCTTTTTCGGCTCCTCAACGAGCCCATATCGTCGCCCACCACCGACTCGTCCACGATATCATCGTCCTCATCTTCGTCGCCTGGGCGGCGATACTCGTGAGGGAACATGATCGCGCGGTCCACAGCGACAGGCAGGCCACGATGGCGTCCACGAATCATCACTAGACATAGGATGAGTTTTGAGAGTGTGCGGAACCTGCCACTGAGCGAGTAATTTGCCTGTTGAGCGTGAGAAACCCTGGGCTATGTGAGGGCGGAGGTCACATACATCTGGCAGCCCTAAGCTCAGTCCAACGGTACCATAAGCGGACACAAGTTCAAAAACTGCGACAAAATAAGCAACAGATGATTGGAAAGACTTGTGACTGACTGATGCTGAAGATATTGAACGTTGACTGGGTTGCTGGATCGTCAAGGTGCGCCCTCTGCAGATACGCATTAGATTTGCGTTGCATAAGCAAGCATGATACCCACCTCGATGATACAGATGAGGAAAAGTGCAAGGCCAATCCACCACATATCTAGATTGTTTCATTTAGTCCCTGCATACAACTGACCCAGGCGCCATACCGAATGACAGTTGCTTCCTCGCGTGCATTGTCAAATACCGACTCCAAATCGTAACGCGAGAACCCCCATTAGGGTCGAACGACGATTCCCCGTCTTGTTCATCGTCATCCCCATTGTACACGCCCAAGCTCTGTTCCTCGTAGACATTCGTCGCGCGCACACTCATGGCCACTGGGTCTGGTAACGGTCAGCCATAATCCAGCGAAGAGAAGAACCCGGGGACTCACATACTGAGATGTACATCATCAACACGTACAACACCCTGTAGTCGCCCCGGTCGTCAGTGAACAGTCATCGAGAGGGACATAGTACTGACTTGACAGCAGGCGCCAACGCCGACAATGAAACCGCTCCGAATCCTGCAGCGCGTACTGCTGTCGCTTGGAATAACCCAGAAAGCAGGCGAATTCCGACAGGGATCGCTTCGACCGCCGGCGTCCCGATATCCAAAACCATATAGAAAAACCAATCGGTTGCCCTGCACCCTCTATGAGAGCAGAGACGTAGCTTGAGAAACGCGACGTACGTGAGGAAGGCAACCATTGTGAGTAGGAACCATGTTTGGTGCGATGGGAATAAATAAATGAAACACCGTCTAGGATGGTCGAGTAGGAAATGCAATGTCTCGTTGGACCGAGAGTTTTCGGGAACTAGTTTCGATAGTATCCAGCTACGAGGAAGATGAGCAAGGAGTGCTATGCCAAACGAGGACGTACATACATGAACAGCCTCAAACTTAACAGATAGATTGCATTAGCGTGCTATAGAGGAACACGTTGAGGACTTACAAGATAGGCTAGAAAAGAGGTCAGTTGACTAGTCACAAATTGGGCAGGGCTACTCACAAAAGCAGTGTTACCAGCAAGAATAAGATAAATCATAATCACAATCATGGGATATGCGGTGCGGAAGGGGACCATTGAGGTGTCGACTAGAGACATGCCCGTATTTGTATAGGACGAGACCACTTGGAAGAGAGAGAACCAAGTCGAAGCTACGGGCCGATGCAACTCAGGCGGGCCAAAATCCGGTTTCCATCGACTCATGGACATGTACGGAGCGATCACAACAAATGCGGTGAGCTGAATCCCGATGTGATACTATGCCGGCAAAGTCAGGTCTAGGATGGCGCCACAGACCACTGAGGAGCACTCACTACAGGCACCAGCCATAGCAAGGCGTTGAGCGCGCGATACTCGACACCACCGAGCTCCTCGATTTGGCTCCCAGTGAGGAATGGAAAGGTTGAGTTCCGGCCCACAATGGTGTCGAAGGAAATATAGGGTACAGACCGCGCCCCTGGGACAGACTGAGTACCTCCATGCTGCGACGCAATCGTAGTCGTCATTGGAACCGTTACTGTACGGGTCAAACGGCGCTTGAGTTTCGGGAAAAAGGCTTGAAATACGCGCCCTGCAATCTCGTGTGGCATGGGAAAGCCACCGAATCCACTGTGCTTTGTCAATGGCGGCGGTCGAAAAGTGTGCGTGCCAGAGACATAAGTGGGAACGGACTGCAGGGGGGTGCGATAGGCTAGGAAGTATCGTCAGCATGCGGGAATCAGGAAGTCATTGCAGAATACATACGCCCAGGCTCGTTCGTGAACGTGCGTTGAACGGACGCGATCTCATCGAGGTCAGAACCGATTCTCTCGTGTGCATTCATTCGTCTTCTCTGTGGCATATGCGGTGCGAATTCAACCGTCTGGGTGCGCGGCATAGTCCTCATCCGTGTTGGACTGGTTGCAGGTGGGATGGCTTTGCTCGATGGCTGGGAGATGATGCCAACGGTCTTAAACCTTTGCATAGGCAGGCCAGTGGCTTTGAATGAGTTCTGCTTAGACGGAGTACCTGGGTCGGAGAGACGACGACGAAGACGGGGAGACGGAGTTGGATCGATTGTGATGGACAATGAACGTGGGCGGCGTTCGGGGGAGTCTCCTGCATTCTGAGGGGCGAACTGCAGCTGACGGTTGGCCGGGGAGCCGTCCGCGGTCTGTGCAACGCTGAACCGCCGCGCATGCGGCGCAGCCCGGCCTTCACTGATCCATCCAGAGGGGTCCACGAGCTTGGGAGCGTCGTCCATCCGCCGTATCATCTCTGGCCGCACTCGCTTGGCGCCCGCTTTGTGATCGGAGGCACTAGAGTCGCTGTCTGTAGTCTTCTCGAGTGAAAGGTGACGGCGTTTGCGGTGCTGTCCAAGCATCCTGCGATGCCAGGGCAGCGGTTTGTCTATGAGCGCATTATTGGGGTTCGTCCGTTGTTTGCGCGCTGCGGCCGCTTCAACGATGTGGTCGAATTTGGTGTCGAAGAAGTTTCTGTGCACCGCTCAGCAAGAGAAATGAAAGGGATAGTTGGGGGATGTGCGCACCTGCGCAGGAGGACCATTATCCATGAGCCAACGACCTAGACACTCCGTCAGTCGCAGAGCAACAGAGGCGGCAAGAGACACACCGGACTACCCATGCACATTTGGATAAACAGGATAACCTGCTGCCACGCCGTGAGGCTGCTCAAGTCCACCGTCGCCAGCCCACAAACGGTCATCGCGCTGACACAGTTTGTGAGGGAGTCAATGTACGATATGTGGTATTTGCCATTGCACGCGTAGAAAATGCAGGAGAATATCAGGGGCGAGAAGGTGCTGCCAACAACGTCGGTAGCGCGCAAACGGAGAGTGGAAACACGCACAATATAAGCAGATGGACGCGGTAGAAGTTGAGGTGTCTCCGCACAGATCTCCAGAACGACGTCGGCGACGGCATAGGTATGGGCGACCCGACTGGAGGGGTATTAAGGGCTCGAAGGCCGTTTGCACGCCCTTTTTAGAGAGAATTTGGGCCCGATGGTAATGCAGTGATAGTTTGTGGTCTTCCTTCGTTCTTCTCGACACGGACGTTTTTGCCCAACCTGAGATGAGCGCACACAACAAATATTTGATGGTCGATCCAAGTCCCCTTCGGGAATCTGGTACCCGAAAGCCATCTCAGGCCCTTGTGATTTTTTGTTCAAAGCAGGCTGCAAGTAATACTCCAAATTGGCTCCAAGGCTTTCTAAAATAATACATAGCTACACTGTATTTCTCTTGCAACCCTTGACCACATTCTAATCTTGCCTTTACTTCGGTTCTCTGGACCCTCGCAATCCGTGCTTCGAAGACCTTTCGACACAGGTCTTATCCGGCATTGGCCTGTCCAATTCGCCATCTTCCGCCATCCATGTACGTACAGATTCCAGCCCGAACTAATGTAGGCTGTTCAGTACATTGTGACCGCCAACGAATCCACTTCTCCGATCGATAAGCCAAGGTGTTGAATCGACGATGGAGGGCCAACCTTCCTCCTACATCGTCAGGAATGTGCATCGTGGCGGAGGCTAGATCTTGTGGCTGGCCGGCCATTGGTGGTGATATCTTAGAGGCATCGGCCTACAACCAATGATCGTTGTTGTGTCCATCTCGTGTAGGAGTGATAAAACACTGAGGACCGACTGACATACGTCGCGGAACTCCGCCATGGGACACGGTGTTATGCAACCAGAATATTTACCTTTATCTTCAACCCGCAGTCGTGCATAAATATGGGAGTGACATGAATAGCTACTTTACCTCATGAATAGTGTCTGCGTCTTCATCTTCGTAAAAGCCTACAGTGTTGCATGTCGTGTATGGATACCGTACCGCCTGGCAGTAGCAGTAGTCTTGACAAATGCACTATCCGAGCCGGTGACACTGACAACAGCAGAAACGTCTGACAGTTTGAAAGAGATGCCTTCGAAGCCGGGGGTATCAATGAAGCAGTGGGTTTTCCCAAAGACTTTGGTGAACCTCAAGCCGGGGAAAGGTCGCGAATCCACAGGTATCACAGTTTTTGCGCTGGCGCCCCAGAAGTTATCATGAAGGAGGATAACATTCGAGTGCCGGCATTGCAGTTTCATGGCAGCACCGAAGAAAAGCAGAGCCTGTGCAGACAACGAGTTGATCGGCTTCGGACCGGACGAAATGATGGCAAACTGCAACGACTTCGGGATTGTTCCGTCCAGTCACCATTACGGCCCTCTCGATATCGCGCTGGTCAAAGAGCGTGCATCACCTTATGAATCGATCCCCTTTTTGCTCACCCACTGTAACACCTCGCTGATTGTAGGTTTTATTTGGCCCATAGACGCTTTGGGAGCTAGGTCGCTCTGGGTATTTACAGGGTATTCCTGCTTCGAGAGGATGCCTTGCTGTTTCGATAGAGGGTGAATCTACTTACGCTCTCCGTCCGTGGGCTGTCTTCCAACCGCTATGCATGGCCAAGCCAGACTCGCCATAAATTCGCTATCACGAGTCTGACTGACTTCGTTGGCGGCGTTAATCCTCGACGATACTCAGAATGAAACTATTGCGCCAAGGCCTGAAGGCCTGACTGCTCACTGCGTCCGCAAAAGATTCGGCAGAACCACCGATGTGGCCTGTACCAAGCCTGTACTGTCGCCCAACATCGTTACCGTCATGGGGCCCCCCGCCTCCGTGTCGAAACCCCAGCTGAATTTTAGGCAATGCGTTGCGGCCATTCTGGTTAGACATACCCTCGGCATGTTCATCGCAAGAAACGGTCCCTATGAGCGACCGTTTGCGCTGTTAGCGATCCGGGGTTCGTCCTTCAACATTCAACGTTCAACTCCCCGGAAGGTGCTTGCGCGGGGCGACAGTTCTTCGTTTATTGCACTGACGGTAAAGTTATCGTAGAAGATTCGAGGTTTTTGCGAAGCATCGACTCATACCACTGATGATTTTGAGCAGGTCACAGCAGAACACGGATTATTGTACGAGCTTAGTGTTCGCTAGGTATCATGCAGTGCGGTCGATGAGAGTGCCAAGCTTGTCACTGCGTTTTTACGCGCTTTAATTGATTCCATAAATACCTAGCAGACACCCAATTCCTGTCGTCTTTCTCAGTTGGGTATATGGCTCATGGCCGTCCGGGGCCGGGCCGTTATACAGGGTTTGAAGGGTACCACGGGCCCTGTTAGGCCTCGCGGGTTTTCAGGAACCCAAAAGTCATGGGTTCGTGCTTTTGCTCTCGATGTGGGAATCCATTGTATTGTAAACATGCATGGCGCGAAAACGGATGGATATACCAACTAGAGCTGAGGGCATGAGCGCCTCGACGTGCTTGCCATCAACGACACACTCAGCGAACTTGTCCGATACTTTCAAGTAATCTTGACCAGGAACCGGTCGTAGACGCGTGCTCTCGCAATCAACATCCACTAATGAACTTTTGTGTCTTACGACCGTATTATTTCCGCTGAAGCTCTATCAAGCCCTCCCAATCCTTACTCTTGAATACCCGTTCGCATCCCAGGCACCAACAATGGACAATAGCCAAGCAGAGCAGAGCACCACGTTATATCTGAGTTGCGCCAAGAGACAGGTCTATTCAGTACGCTTCTTGCGACGCATGGTCAGCGCACCCGTGTAGCGTTACACGACCAGTGTAGAGGCGTCCACTTTCCCCGATGTCGGCAACATTGCTCTACGCTTTGACGTAGAGCAAGTAGGTGCGGTTTTACGATGTGAAGGTCACAGCCACATAGAGGTAGTATATAGAGAGGTTTTTACTGTCTCTCTCTTCATTCTGCTTTACTCTCTCAAGTAGACAACACCACCTCCTCCATATTTGCCTTCCTCACCATCGTCACTATCCATCATGCCTGCTCCCTCGTACAGCTTCACATTGTCCAACCCCATTCCCAGTGGCTGGCCTGGCGCATCTCAGACCGAGCTGAGCCCGATTTCGCCTGACAGCCCTATGGAAGGCACCTACTACAACGCTCGTCTCGACCCCAAGAACTACCTCCATGGTCCATTGTCTCCAAACCCCGCCACTCGTCTGCGTCAGATGCTTGCCCGCCCGGGTATCGTTGTATGTTTTTCATTGATCGCTTGTCACTAGATTTCTCACGGCTGAGTAGGTTGCTCCTGGTATTTGTGATGGCATTAGTGCCCGGTGCGCCATTGAGGCTGGATTCGACTGTTTGTATCAGAGGTCTGTCCACTATAATGTGTGCGCGGTGATCGTTTGTTGATTGACGACTTACAGCGGCGCGGCCACGACTGCTTCTCGTCTTGGACAGCCCGACCTCGCTATTGCTACCCTCAACGACTTTGCTGATGTTTGTTCTCTCCCTTCGATTCCAATGACACCTCACTTACGAACATGGACCAGGCCGGCGCAATGGTTAGCAGCATTGACCCCTCCGTTCCCGTCATCGCCGACGCTGACACTGGGTGGGTTTCTTCCCACTCTATCCCTGTAACTTTTGCTCATATTTTTTGTGCTAGCTTCGGTGGCCCCGCCAATGTCGCCCGCACTGTTAAGAAGTACGCTCAAGCGGGCATTGCAGCTATGCACATCGAGGATCAGGTCCAAACCAAGCGTTGCGGCCACCTCATGGGAAAACAGGTCGTGTCTAGAGAAGAGTTCCTTACTCGCATTCGTGCCGCGGTTATCGCCCGCGATTCTATCCCCGGCGGCTCCGACTTTGTTTGTCACGTTGACCTTCGATATCGAGACATTTGCTAAGAAACTTTACAGGTTATCATTGGCCGTACAGACTCTGCACAAGTGCTGGGAATGGACGAGGCCGTGGAGAGGTTGAAGCTTGCGGCTGCGGCTGGCGCAGATGTATGCTTTATCGAGGGAGTTCGTACGAAGGAACTTCTGGAGTCAACGGTCAACGCACTTGCGCCTACCCCCGTCCTCGTCAATGTCATATCCGGCGGCTTGACGCCATCCTTCACATACCCTGAGGCCGAGCAAATGGGAGCGAAGATTATTAGTGGGTTTCTTTTGTCTATCCAACCGTTAAATCCGACTAATCGTTTCGCCTAGTTTTCTCGCTGGTGTCCTGCGTTGCTATGTTGCATGCCTGCCGCGCTGCAATGAGGTCGTTGAAGAAGACGGGCACTGATTTCACGACTGCACAGGGCATGGATCCCAAGGCGTTTTTCGAGGTCATGGGTACGTCTGCATTCACTGATCCAAGTGGACATATACTAAAAAGGATTTCTAGGTCTCAACGAAGTCATTGACCTGGACGCTAAGGCTGGTGGCTCAGCATTCCAAATAGTATAAATAGACCGCTTTCAGGTTATGTACAAGTAGACGTGATGCGCACATGTAAAGTTTAGTTATCTCTTTCAAAATGGTCATCTTCGGGTTTTTACAAATTGTCTGGCACTTCGATTAAGCTACCTGCAGAGAAATCACAACCTCGTCACATAAATATTCCTTTTACGCACACTTTCGAACGATGGAGGCTTACTTAATGGCCCATTGTCCCCATGAGCCAATCATGTATCGAGAATTCGCCGATCCTGGGGAAGCATCCGATCAGGAACAACCCCACACTCCGCGCCGGCACTCCTAAAATCGGGCCGGTGGGCAGCCGCCAATGGCCATGTTTCCGTTCTGGTCATTTATAACCCCGCACTTGGCGCTTTCCACCACCACCCCCACAGGCGTACTTAGAGGCGATCATGGCCAAAATTCTCTCAGGAAAGGAGGTTGCGACGCACAACACGCGCGAGGATTGCTGGATTATTGTGCATGGTGTGTAACGCCTGCAGGGAGGCCAATGTCCAATGTTGATACTTTTTGCAGGCAAGGCATACGATGTCACCGACTTTCTTCCTGGTGCGTCACCAGCATTCTCTCACTGACATGGGTCTAATCGAATATGCAGAACATCCTGGTTCGTATCTACCGACCTGTCATTCCAATCTTGCTTACCTGGTTATAGGCGGAAGCAAGATTATTCTCAAGTATGCAGGCAAAGACGCGACGTATGCTCACAACTCAATGCCTGTGCACCTTAGTCACCTTTCTCCAGAGCGGAATACGACCCAATCCATCCTCCGGACGCCATTACTACAAACCTCCCGCCCGAGAAGCAGTATGTTCTCTCCCAGCCGTCCTGCAGTCTACCTAACGGCCTGTAGCCTTGGCTCTGTAGCACCAGATACCGTTGAGAAGGTCGAAATCACCATCACGGACGAAGAGAAGGCGCGGCAAGGACGTGTTGCGTTGCGGCCATCGCTGAGTGAAGTGCTGAACTTGCATGACTTTGAGGTGCGCTCCCTGCCCTCTCCTACGCGCCTGCACTAACTCTATACAGACTATCGCTCGCCTTGTGATGCCTGAGAAAGCATGGGCGTACTATTCCTCTGCCGCGGACGATGAAATTACGCACCGTGAGAATCATGCAGCTTATCATCGGTATGCTTTCGATGATGATTGTCCCCACTGCATATTCATATTTCGCCATTAGGATCTGGTTCAGGCCTCGTATTATGCGGGATGTTACACAGGTGGACTGGTCAACCACAATCCTTGGCCAGAAATCCAGCATGCCAGTCTACATTGTGCGCTAACCACTCATACTCCAACTCCAACTCTCAAGCTCATACTTCCATAGTCTGCCACTGCGCTCGGAAAGCTCGGGCATCCGGACGGAGAACTTAACCTCACGCGGGCAGCTGGAAAACACGGTGTGATTCAGATGGTTAGCTTGGGCGCCCGAATTCCAGCTTTTACTCCTAACCTTTGTTTTTAGATCCCCACACTCGCGTCATGCTCGTTTGACCAAATCATGGATGCTGCAGTCCCTGGCCAGACACAATTCTTCCAGCTCTACGTGAACAAGGACAGGGCTGTCACCAAAAGGATAGTCCAGCACGCCGAGGCGCGTGGTATCAAGGGCTTGTTCATCACGGTCGATGCTCCGCAATTGGGGCGCAGGGAAAAGGTTGGACTACCTTGGGACCTCCGGATTCAACTAACAATTTCTTCAGGATATGCGTCAGAAATTTGAGGCAGAGGATCCATCCGAGGTGACCAAGGCAGGCTCAGATGGTGTCGACCGTTCGCAAGGAGCGGCGCGAGCGATAAGCGTGGGTGAAATTGAAATGTTGAACGGCGAATGAACTCATACGTGCGTTGCAGTCATTTATTGACCCTGGCCTCAATTGGGATGATCTTAAATGGTTCAAATCGATCACCAAGAGTATGCTTCGCCCATCTTTACGCATTCATCGACACTGACATGCCCGCGTGTAGTGCCCATAATTCTGAAGGGCGTGCAGTGCTGGGAAGACGCACTGGAGGCATATGATCGAGGATGCGCGGGTGTCGTTCTCTCCAACCACGGTGGACGCCAGCTCGAGTTTTCGCGGTCAGGCATTGAGGTCCTGGCCGAAGTTGTGGACCACCTCAAGAGGGCAAGGAAGTTGACTTTCCCGAACGAGAAGTTCCAGCTCTTTGTGGATGGTGGTGTCCGTCGTGCAACAGACGTCCTGAAAGCCGTAGCCCTCGGCGCAACGGCGGTGGGCGTTGGCAGGCCGTTCATCTACGCCTTCTCGGCATACGGCACTGAGGGTGTCGACCATGCCCTCCAGATCCTACACGTTTGTGTCCTCCCCACAAGCTCAGCAGCGTTGCTCATGTATGGTGCAGGATGAGTTCGAGATGAATATGCGTTTACTGGGAGCCCCATCGTTGAAGAATGTTGTGCCCGAGATGGTCGACACAACTCACATTGGCTCGCACATAGTATCGGTGCCAGATGACAGACTGTACATGTCTAACTGTGAGTTTGCCATCCATTTTGCCTGTATGATGAAGCTCATAGCTTTTCAGACGAGTCTTTGCGTACGGCCGAGTTAAAGGCCAAGTCGAAACTGTAGGATCAGAATCTGGAGGACTGTATCTTGGATATGTATCATGTATGTAGGATAGACAGTCTCAAGAAACATCACGACCCGTTTACTAGTAGTTAGTTCCCAAGGATTTGTTGCTCAAGCGTTTTGCCTGAAATTTTTATGGCTCCCCGCGCGCTACCCTTGGTGACAGCGCGACAGTTGCTAGCTGCTGGTCATAAATTTGAGCAGAATTATCTCTGATTTTTCAACTTGTATGCAGGTTGCCCTCGGACCCGATCTTCTACTGCCCACGCGTATCTCAAAGTCTGCTTGACTCCGACGATAACCTTCGGACATTTGCTCACTCCGCTACTCTCTGCTCCCCCTGGATTTCCAATCAACTACTGGAGTATAAATACTTGTCGCCATGATAGCAAAGTCAAGTCCTCACTTCCCCAACGATGGAGGCCTTCGAAAAGGAGATAGTGATTGCGTTGGGCGCTTGTGGGGTGGCCAGCATCGCGACATTCGTTCTTACGCGTCCGCGGGAAGCCGGTGTTCAGCTGCCTGAAGACGACACGGTTGGCCATGACCCATTCGACGTTGCGCGTCCAATTGATTTTGAGGAAGGAACGCATATAGACGAGGAGGCATTTTGGCGCAGGGTGCGTGATATGTCCATCCCAGAAATCTATGCTTACAGAGCCTCAGGTGGGCTTTAGGAAGACGGCGACAGCCAGCGCGCTTGCCATCGCGCTCCTCTCTGAAGCGGCGCGTCTGGTATCAGCGCTTGCGGATGCTTTACCACAAGAAACAATTGTTATATGCGTAGGGCGCGTCGTATTCGCAGCCTATCTATTTGCTTTGGCCATCCGCGCCATTCGCCAGTCCACCATTCATCCACATTACGAGTCCATAATGCACATCACGGTCCTGTCACTGGCTACAGTGCTCGTCCTGCTCATTGCCGCTCTGGTTCCCTCAACGCCAACACTGCCCTTGCGATGGTCACAGCCCGTGGCATTTGCGTTCTACGCTCTCGCGGGTTTCGTCGCCATGCATACGCCGACTGCTCCGCGGATGCACTTCAACCCAGAAGACATTTACAGTCCCAAAGCAATCAAGTCTGTTACAAACTATCACAATGTCAGCGGGGCGACTGGTGAGCTCAGCGGACCGCGCGATTATGTAGTCTTAACTGTGGACAGGTGCATCTCCTTGGGAGTCTATGTGGTTTACCTATACCAATGAGGTTATGATCCTCAGCAACACCGCCGACAGTGTTGAAGTCGCCGACCTCCCCATCGTCCCAGTCACAATGCGCGCCGTCCTCAACTATACCGCTTTCCGCAAGACCCTTCAGGCAACACAGTCAGGGTTTTGGATTTTTCGTCCTGGATCAGGTCGCAACCTAGCCTATAGTCTGCTTCGCCTCAATATTGGCCTGTTCATCGCAGAGATTTTGCTGGCGGTAGCAAACGCCATCTTCATCTTCATTCCACCGCTATTCTTGCAGAAGTTTATCCAGTATCTGGAGGCGGATCGTGAGCGTACGGATACAAGATGGGGATGGGCTTTCGCCGTAGGACTATTTTCCAGCAAGTTCGCGGGTTACATGAGTGCGTTTCTCCTGTACTTGTCTTCCCTCGCTAATAATCTCTAGTCAACAATCAGCTCTGGTCCTTTTCTACTGTGACGTTGAAGAACAAAATTTCTTTGCAACTTACTTCAGCCATATTCGCCAAGACTCTCGTCCGGAAAGATGTTGCATCCTCGGGCTCTACAAACAAGGACAGTGACACCGATTTAAACAAGGCGGAAGATGCCTTCAGTAGCAAGGCTCAAGTCCTCACACTGATGTTCAGTGATACAGACCGTATTGCGATGATCACCAAGCATATCTACAACCTAACAGGTGCAGCCTGAACCGCTTCGAGCTGACATGGTCATTAATCAGAGCCTCCCCAGACTCGCCAACGGTCATAATATTCGCGACACTCTTCCTTTACAAGCTTCTGGGCGTGTCCTGCTTCTTTGGAATCGGAGTGGCCTGTCTATTCCTCCCTCTCAATCATTTTGCTGGCTCTGTCGTTGTTGGTGCGCAGGAGCGTCTCATGTCAGCACGGGACAAGCGCGTTGCTCTCATGAACGAACTACTTGGTGCGATCCGTATGCTCAAAGTGGGTGCTATTCTTCTACCGCCGTAACGACAAAACATTGATTCTAGATGCCAAGTTCATGGCTTGGGAACGGAGCTTTGCTACCAAAGTTGTGGAAATCCGTGAGCAAGAGCTCAAGCATCAGCGAATGAACTATGTAATCGAGGTATAGCCATATGTTGAGACTTAGACTACCTACTAAACCTTGTCGAAGGTGTTGTGGAAGTCACTATGGTATGCATCACACACCTTACAAAACTGTTATTCAATATCACCTAGGATTGCTTCGCCTATTCTAGTGACGCTCACATCGTTTTGGCATTTCACTCTCGTCCGTGAACAGGTGCTAACGCCTTCTATTGCGTTCACATCCATTGTCGGTGAGGGCGCATCCCCGGACCATACGAGTGCTTGCCTTACACCATGCTTCAGTTTTCAATCATCTCAAGCATTCACTAAATGCACTTCCGGAGATTTTTATTCCTCTGCTTCAGGCAAGAAGAAAAGTTCATGCGTGTCTTCACTATAACTGAACCTTCTGGCCACAGGTCGCCGTGTCTGTTCGTCGCATCGAGAAATACCTTGATTCCGCGGAAGTCGAGCATTCCATCCGACCTGGTGTCCAGCCGGAAACAGTCGCACTCCAATCGTGTACAGTGGCTTGGCCACATACTTCTACTTCGCTCCCACAGACACAGCGGCGGAAGCCTTTCACATTACAAGACCTCAACATTGAGTTTCCCAAGGGAGGATTGTCGCTTGTGTGCGGAAAGCTTGGGTCTGGCAAGACATTGCTACTTCACGGTTGGTTGTTGCATTGTTCGAACTGTTTTCTTAGACTAACATCATTGCAGCTCTCCTTGGCGAAGCGGATGTCCTAAGTGGAAAAATTCTCTGTCCGCGATCTCCTCCGGACGCGCTTGCAAATCTTATTCCCTGCAAGGCCAGTAAACAATGGATTGTTCAAGATATTTGCGCCTACGTTCCCCAAGTCAGTTGTTCTTGCTCCAACAATGTTACTCCTGCTAAAACAGCGCAGACATCTTGGCTCCGCAATGCCTCCATCAAAGACAACATCTTGTTCAGCCTTCCTTACGACGAGAATCGGTATCAAAAGACCCTTGAAGCCTGCGCCCTTAATGCAGACCTCGCTTTACTGGAGGACGGCGATGATTCTGAAGTAGGCGAGAAGGGCGTGAGTGCACACCCCCTCGCTTTTGTGCGCATAACCAACTGCACAACAGATCAACTTGTCTGGAGGACAGCGTGCGAGGATATCTTTGGCGAGGGCCATATACTCTCGTGCATCAGTCTTGTTTCTCGACGATGTCCTGTCCGCTGTGGACGCCCATACAGCACATCATCTTTATCACCGTTGCCTGAAGGGCGAACTCATGTTCGAGCGCACCATCATATTGGTGTCCCATCATGTCCAACTTTGCGTTAGCGGGGCACAGTACGTCGTGGCTCTCGACAACGGAGTGCTGAAATTTGCTGGGGACCGCGAGGCATTTATGGCATCCGAGATTAAACATGTTCTTCTTCAGACAGCTTATGCGGACGACGACGTTACTGAAGTCATTCAACCGGGTACGGAGGGAATGTCGTTAGACAAGGTCCCAGAATCGATGGCGACAGTCGCAGTCAAAAGGGCGCCAAGGAGGGTCATTGAAGATGAGGCCCGTCAAGTCGGCCACGTCGATCGCGATGTCTGGCTAACATACGTACTTGCCTGTGGTCGTTGGCTCTTCTGGCCATTCTTCTGCATCATATTTGTTATCGGCGCACTTATGGCTGTCGCGGAAACAGGCTGGGTCAAGCATTGGTCTGATGCTGGGTCAAACCAGGCTGACGAGGAAGCACATCCACCCATACACTACATCCGTATATATGCTTTGGTTTGTCTACTCCCATTGAAAATCAAATCCATACTAACAGCGTTTCAGGTGTGCTTCAGCGGTCTCATCGTCAACACCATCCGGTGGGGTATCCTCTGTATGTATCCTGGCTCATACAGCCGTCTGTTGTATGCTTATTGGGATATAGACGCTGGTTCGATACAGGCATCACGTACACTTCACGCCCGTCTGCTCGAGTCCATTCTCTTCGCGGGACTGAGGTTTCACACGACCACCTCGCGCGGCAGCCTACTCAATCGCTTCGCAAAGGACATGGAAGTGTTGGATAGTGAGCTCGGCGATACTGGGGGAAACACAGTCATTTTTTCCTTGTCCTTTGTGACTTCGCTGGTCACCCTTTGTGTTGTTGGAGGCTGGCAGTTTATCATCCCACTCGTTTGTCTGGTGGGATTGTACTATGATAGTGGGTACAGCAGTCACTGCCTGTGCCGAAAAGACTAACAACGCGCAGCTGCGCGGATGTATGGGCAAGTGTCCCGAGACTTACGCCGACTAAGCTCAATCACTCGTTCACCCCAATATGCCATTGTCGACGAGACCATTACTGGCGTCCCCGTCATCCGGGCATTTGGTGCATCATCCAATATCTTGAGGGACATGCTTCGCATTGTAGACACGGTAAGTACGTCCTCGAGCCGGACTAGTGGGATACTTGACGTCACAAGCACTCACAATGGTCGTAGAACGCCAACCCATCGAACTGGATGTGGGCCGGTAAGCGTTTATATCTCGGGATACTGTCTTGACCTGACAATAATGACAGTCAATCGTTGGATGACCATCAGATTGGATGTTATATCATGCTCTGCCATTGCACTTGTTGCTATTTACGCCATCTTCCTCCCTCGACTGGACGCCTCCTTGGTGGGATTCGCCCTCACCTTCGCCGATCTCCTCCCCGACGACGTGCTGTCCCTCGTACGCACCTTTGTGGGTCTCGAGCAGTCAATGGTTGCACTTGAACGCATCAAAGAATACTCAGAGCTGCCGCGCGAGCCACCCGAGTTCATGGAGCCTCGTCCACCCAAGTTATGGCCACAAGCAGGAAAGATTGAGGTGAAGGATCTTGCTATCCGATATGCCGTGAGTACTTTCTTGAGACAAATGGTGGCTAGAGCTCATTTCTGTCAGCCCGACCTCCCAAATGTGCTGCATGGTCTGACATTCGACATTAAGCCTGGCGAGAAGGTCGGGATTCTTGGCCGCACCGGGTCCGGGAAGAGCACCATTGCCATGTCGTTCTTCCGCTTCGTAGAACCTACCGAAGGAAGCATTGCCATTGACGGACTGGATATCTCCTCGATTGGTCTAACGGACCTGCGGAGCAGACTCACCATCATTCCTCGTGCGCTGCTTTGGCTTTCTTGCGTGGCATTATCTAACCGCGCGCGTGTGTAGAGGATCCAACAATATTGAGTGGAACGTTGCGCTCAACGCTAGACGTTTTTGATGAATATCAGGACGCCGAAATCGTATGTACAATAACGTGTTTGGCTTGCCTGTGGAACCTCACCACTCATAGTTTGAAGCCCTCCGCCGAGTACACCTCATCCCGTCGGGCGATGCAGACCAATCTGTCGAGGATTTTGCCAGTAATGTCTTCCGTAACCTGGACTCTCCCATATCCGAGAATGGCGACAATTTTTCTGCTGGAGAGAAACAATTATTGTGCATGGCGCGCGCAATCTTGAAGAGGTCGCGAGTGGTTATTATGGATGAGGCTACATCCAGCATTGACAATGGGATGGACCAGCTTATTGGCAAGACTATTCGAGAGTGCGTTCACGATTCATTGCCGAAGGACAACGCGCTCACACATCGAAGCGAATTTTCGAAGAGTACCATCTTGACCATAGCCCACCGTTTACGCACAGTGATTGACTTTGACCGTATTATGGTGCTCGAAAACGGGCGCATAGTGGAATTCGACAGGTTCGCTCAGCCTCGATATATGGGATCCATTTTGTGCTCACGCCGCATTCACAGCCCATCCATACTGCTCCAAAATGAACAGTCGCGATTCCATGGCCTCTGTTCTGCGACCGGAAAGGAAGAGTTTCTGGCCCTCAAATCTTTGGCAGCGCTGACCAGGCGCTGACGGAGTAGATGTAGAAGTACTTCTTGTTAAGATGCTTGTCAAGGTCTCAACAACACAGTCACTTCCACAAGAAAACACCACATGAGACATCATGAAGTGATGAACAACTAGTGCTGCTCTTTCAGCTACTGAATGATGAAGCAAAATGGCTTTTATCGAGTGAGTGCTATTATGTCCGAATTGGGGGTCCGCGCCCGGTTCCGATACATCCATGCTTCACGGACCGCCCAGAGGTTGACTCGAACAGTGTCTTGCCAGCCTGCCACTGACTACACCACGGACCAGCACTTGTTTTTGCGCGGCTATTCATCGTTCAAAAAGGCAAAGTAAATTTGGAGTTTTCGAGACCCAGAAATCTTTCTAAAACAAGATGTAAAGGTACAAAACACAGCATTGGTCAGCAATTGGTCAGCAAGTGCCCATTCCCACACGCTTTTAATGAAGTTTCTGGGTTTCAAAAACTTCAAGTTTTCACCTTGTTTTGTCAGTGTATTTGCTGCGGGAAAACAAGTGGTGTTCCGTGGTGCTAGCGTCTTGACTACGGATTTGCCGAGGCTGTGCCCCTAACACAATGCAGCCTGTTGCATAAATATCCACTCGTCGAGCGCACACCTTATTTTCCGCCCGCCCCATGAACGACCCCGAGGAGAGTATGTCCATCTTTCTGGGCGTAGTGGGACTTACCAGTCTCGCCATTCTTCTTCTTCTTCGACCCAGCAAGGGTAAACTCAAGCTGCCAGAGCATGACGCTGATCAAGACCTGTACGATGTTGCACAGCCTGTAGATTTCGAGGATGGCATTTTCATTGATGAGGATGAATTCTGGCGCAGTGTAAGTCTATTGAGTTCCAGTACACGAATGTGTGAAAGTGACTGGTCGATAGAGCCGCCGGCGGAAGATTGTCATGAGCATTTTGCTTGCCATCACTCTTGCCCTCGAAGGATTCCGCCTGCGACAGTCTTTACGGGATGCTTCGACCCCGAAACTACTCATCACGCGCGCTGTGCCCGTTGTCTATGCGGCATACACCTTCGGTCTAGCTCTTCGCGCCCTTCCGAAGTCAAGTATCGGATTCCATTTCCTGTCCATAGTGCATATCGCAGTGCTCGCCTTCTCGGCAATGCTCGCGTTCCTCTTTGCAGCGCTCATCCCTACGCGTTCGCACCAGTTACCACATCAATGGACTGAGACTATGGTCTTGGTGTGCTACGCCCATATTGCATTTGCAGCAAGCCAGTGTCCAACCGCTCCTCGGATGTACTTCAACCCGCAGGATATCTACAACACAAAAGAAGTTAACTCAAACACGCGCTATGACAATGTGAGCGGAGTCAACGGTGCGCCTCTTTGTCTCTGGATTGATGGCTGTTTGAAGAACTTGACGTTGGCAGGCGCGTCTCTCTGGGAGTACATGTTCTTCACATACACCAAGAAGATCCTGGTGCTCCACGAGCTTGTCGACAAAGTCGAAGTCATTGATCTCCCAATTGTCCCAGCTTCTTTGCGCTCCGTCCAAAATTACATTGACTTTCGCAAGATGATTCAATCCGTTCGCGGCTTCACAATTCTAGGATGGATTCCAAGATCAGGTTGGGACATTGCGTACGGTATTGTTCGCCTCAACGCAGCTCTCTTTGTCGCCGAGATTGTGCTGGCAGTCATGAACTCTGTTTTCGTGTACATCCCACCGTTCTTTCTGGAGCGATTTATCAGATATCTAGAAAACGACAAGGCTCGGACGGATACGCGCTGGGGTTGGACATTCGCGGTCGGTCTAGTCTTGAGCAAGCTCGCTGGATATATGAGTACGTTTCGAGGCCACTCCCTTTATCTGTCGCCTAATACAGGCCACTAGTCAACAATCAACTTTGGGCATTGTCTACCATAACGATGCAAACCAAAATCCGCCTGCAGCTAAACTCCGTTATCTTTGCCAAAACCCTGGTTCGCAAAGACATCGCGTCCTCTAGTGCCGCTGCGCCGGCTTCCGTGAAAGACGAGGCCGACACATCAGACGAAGATGAAGAAAGTGATCAGAAGCCAGACTTCGGCAGCAAGGCGCAGGTCCTCAATTTGATGTTCACCGACACAGATCGCATTGCTGATTTCACAGAGCATCTCTTCACTCTCATAGGCCAGTTCTTATGCCTTACCTGAGCGTTTTATTCTCAACCACTTTTAGACTCTCCGGTCAGCATCGTTCTGGCGAGTCTCTTTCTATACAGGCTTTTAGGCGTGTCATGTTTGTTTGGCCTGGGCATGAGCTGTCTCTTCCTTCCTTTGAATCACTTCGCCGGTTCGGTGGTCATTGATGCCCAGGATAAACTCATGTCGTCGCGAGACAAGCGCGTTGCGCTTATGAACGAGGTGCTCGGCGCGATTCGCATGCTCAAGGTTTGTCAAGCTAGTACACTGCTCAATGTCACTGCGCTCACCCGTACACAGTTCATGGCTTGGGAACGCATGTTTGCAGCCAAAGTCCTGGAAATCCGTGATGAAGAGCTCAAACACCAGCGCATGACTTATATCATTGAGGTGAGTTAGTGCGATCTTTCCTGGGATACTACCTACTGAGATATCGCAGACATTATGGATGATAATATGGTTAGACTAACTCCAACCGCTGGAATGGATCTGACCTGTATTACAGGAGCGCGTCGCCCATTCTCGTCACCATTGTGTCCTTTTGGCACTACACTGTTGTTCGAGGGCAGGACCTGACACCTTCCATCGCGTTCACTTCGATAATCGGTGCGCCTTATCTCAGGCCCCTTGTATCTATTAACCAAGAGCCCTAGTGTTTAACGAACTAAAGAGTGCGCTCAATGGCCTTCCAGAAACCTTTATCAACCTCTTACAGGTATGTATGTCCTATTGATAATTGGTATTCACATGAGAACAAGCATTGCAGATGGTTGTCTCCCTCCGTCGAATCGACAAGTACCTCAAATCGACTGAAATTGGACTCCCTCCGTCGATGGACGAACAGGGAAAGGAGATTGTCTTTCAATCGTGCACAGTGACCTGGCCACAGTCAAGCGACTCAAGCCTGTCCCCTTCATCGACCCCGCGCGACAAATTTCTGCTCCAGGACCTCAATCTCAGCTTTCCGAGAGGAGAGTTGTCATTGATCTGTGGTAAACTTGGGTCAGGTAAGACGTTGATGCTTTACGGTATGTACGATCTTGAGTCTTTCGGCCCATCTCATCAGTTGTAGCTCTTCTCGGTGAAGCAGATGTTCTTAGTGGACAAGTCATATGTCCTCGTTCTCCCCCAAATGCGATAGCCAGTTTCATGGCCACTGACGCCAGCACCAACTGGATCATTGAGGGTATCTGCGCCTATGTCCCACAGGTTAGCCATACCACACTTTGTGTTTGTAAACCCGTAACGAACCGCATCGCAGACAGCGTGGCTACAAAACGCTTCAATCAAAGACAACATCTTGTTCAGCCTCCCATACGACGAAGCCCGATATATGAGAACACTTGAGGTTTGTGCGCTGGTGGCGGACCTCGCTGTCCTTGAGGATGGAGATGAATCAGAAATCGGCGAAAAAGGTGTAAGTAGTCATGCTCTGTTATTATAGACGTGGCCTTACCTCTGCAGATCAACCTGTCTGGAGGGCAGCGCGCGAGAATATCTTTAGCGCGCGCAGTGTACTCTCGGGCCTCGACACTCTTCCTTGACGATGTGCTCTCTGCAGTCGATGCCCACACGGCACACCATATTTACCACCGCTGTCTCAAAGGCGAGTTGATGACTGGACGCACAATCATCTTAGTCTCTCATCATGTCCAACTCTGCATTGGCGGCGCGAAGTACGTTGTCGCCCTCGACAACGGGCTTGTCACGTTTGCTGGAGACCGCGAGGGGTTCAAGACCTCGGACGCTCTGCATACACTCGATGAAGCCGCGATACCCAGTTTTGATCACGGAGACAACCCTAGTGAAGAAGCCGACCCTCAACCTAGACGTTCCGACAGCTCTACGCCGTCCAACGCAATCGACACCCAGAAAACCGCGCCCAAAAAGCTCATCACACCTGAGGCGCGTGAAGTTGGCCATGTCGACAAAGACGTATGGTTTGCGTATTTGAAGGCATTTGGACACTGGGTATACTGGCCCATCTTTGGGGTTATGTTTATTCTCGCAATGCTCAGTCCCGTAGCGGAAACAGGCTGGGTCCAGCATTGGTCTCAAGCCGTAGTGGATGAGGACACACACTCACCGATTTTCTATATTGCCATCTACGCTCTAGTTCGTGCTCGCTTCTCATGGGTGTTTAGCTTCTGACATCCCCTAGATCACTATAATCGGTCTTGTTTTTGCGGTTGGGCGCTACCTTGTGTTATGTATGTTGCCTGCGCCCCTCTGTTCTGCTGGCTACTCACTTGCTGTCGTACAGATCTTGGTTCACTTCGGGCTTCGCGTGTCCTTCATGCCCGTCTTCTAGAGTCAATTCTCTTTACCGACCTTAGATTTCACACTACTACAGCCCGCGGGAGCCTGCTCAATCGCTTTGCCTCTGACTTAGAGGTCGTAGACAGCGAGCTTGGTGACGAGTGTGGGGATGCCGTGGACTCCTCCTTGTCCTTCATCGCTGCGATGGTTTCTATCTGTGCTGTCGGAGGCTGGGGGTTCATTGTTCCTCTTTTGGTATTGGGCGGGCTATACTACGACAGTGAGTATTCGCTTTATCTGTTGACCTTGAAATGGTGACCTGACCTCTTGCAGCGGCTCGGATGTATGGGAAGATGTCTAGAGACTTGCGCCGCTTGTCCTCAATCACTCGCTCTCCACAGTACTCCATTGTGGAAGAGACCATCACCGGTGTTCCCGTTATTCGTGCATTTGGTGCATCGACCAAGGTACTGCGAGACATGCTTCGCATTGTCGATATAGTAAGCCTCGCACAAGCAAAGTAAACTTGAACATGACCTTACCCAATCACAGCATACCAACCCTGCGCATTGGAGGTCGGTTGGTACGTTTCGGATACCCTCATTCATTGCGCGCTTTGGTTTACATTTTTTCAAGTCAGCCATTGGATGACCATTCGCCTCGATGTTATCTCATGCTCCGCCATTGCGCTGGTCACCGTGTTTGCGCTGTTACTACCCAGGATGGACGCCTCCTTGGCAGGGTTTGCACTCACATTTGCAGATGCTCTCCCCGACGATGTGCTGAGCCTTGTACGCACGTTAGTGGGTCTTGAACAATCGATGATTGCACTCGAGCGCGTTAAGGAATACTCTGAGCTCCCGCGCGAGCCACCTGAGTTCATGGAGCCGCGTCCACCTAAGGAATGGCCACAAGAAGGACAGATCGAGGTGAAGGATCTTGCTATCCGATACGCCGTGAGTACTTTATCAAGACAAATAGCAGCAAGAGCTCATTCTTGTCAGCCTGACCTACCAAATGTGCTGCACGGTCTAACATTCGACATCAAGCCTGGAGAGAAGGTCGGCATTCTTGGCCGCACCGGGTCAGGGAAGAGCACCATTGCCATGTCGTTCTTCCGCTTTGTGGAACCCGCTGAAGGAAGCATTGCCATAGACGGACTGGATATTTCTTCGATTGGCTTGACGGATTTGCGGAGCAAACTCACTATCATTCCTCGTGCGTCTACTTATGCGCTCCATTATTTTCTGTTAACATGGGGTGTATCCAGAGGACCCAACAATCCTGAGTGGAACACTGCGCTCAACTCTCGATGTCTTTGACGAGTACCAGGACGCCGAAATTGTATGCGCTATACCTTCCCCTAGAGCTATAAATCCTGACCCTCCCTAGTTCGAAGCTCTTCGCCGGGTCCATCTCATTTCATCAGATGAAACGGCGTCGCAAGAGGCTGCGAATGCCAACGTCTTCCGCGACCTCGAGTCGCCTATATCGGAGAACGGCGACAATCTGTCTACGGGAGAGAAGCAGTTGCTATGCATGGCGCGGGCCATCCTGAAGCGGTCGCGAGTGGTGATTATGGATGAAGCTACATCGAGTATTGACAACGGTATGGACCAGCTCATTGGTACGACTATTCGAGAGTGAGTTTGTTCGTCCTGAGGGGGGAAGACAGCCAGTTGATTTGATCCAGGGAGTTCGTGAAGAGTACAATTTTGACCATCGCCCATCGTCTACGCACGATTATTGACTACGACCGGGTTATGGTCCTCGATAACGGTCATATCGTCGAGTTTGACAGGTTTCTTTTATTTTTCCTTTCTGGTTTTCGGTACTGACGCATTACAGTCCGTCGACCCTCCTCCAAAACGAGCAGTCGCAGTTCTATAGCCTTTGCTCAGCAGCCGGAAAGGAGGAATTCAGTGCACTCAAAACACTTGCCGGCGTACGCTAATACACTTTGAATACACTCATACAGCGCAATCACGAAATATACATCGAGTCGTTGTCCGACCTGTACATCAACGTGAAGAGCCCACCGCCTAATACCAGTCCTGTGCACACACTCGTGAAGACACTCACGCTGAGAGGCTGCATTGCCCAAGCATAACAGACAATGCCCGTCACTGCCAGTGTGAACCCAGTTATTGAAGTAAAGATGCAGAACGAATGCAGCCGACTGAGGAGTCCAATGGGCGGCTCTCTGCTGAACGGACCCATCTGAACGAGGTGTGGGTTCCGAGACCATACTGGAGGTGTGGAGGTATTCGATGGTTGAATCTTGAGAGGACCTGGTCGTGGGTCGGTTGGTGGGGTTGCGATGTGCTTCTCTGCCATGTCGATAATGATAGAGCCGGGTTCTCTGTGTTGGGAATGAGGCTGCTCTCCTCGTGCGATCTGCTCCTCCTTCTTGGCTACTCTGACCTTGAAGCTGATGAGAAAGAACGCCGCTATGAATGAGACAAAGGCTGGTGATGCTGCATGAGATATTTTGAAAAGCATTAGAAGTGTCGACACATACACGCGTTGGCGTGCATGATTAGTCCACCGAGAAGGGCGGCGTTACATGCAGACAACCAATTGGAGCTGTCATTACGGTCACTGGGTGTTGTTGTTTGCAGCATACCGGCTTCGACTGAGGCAAAGAATGTAGTGATGAGTGAGATTAGTTGAAACCGGTCGTTCTGTGATGCATGAATAGGCGCGCTTGCTACTCGTTGATGAGCTCCTTACCCAGGATGAAATGAGGTCTTTCAATGCCTGTCGACGGGCTTCTTCGTCCACTTCATCTTGCTCTTCCTGGGTCGAGCGTGAAGGCGCTATAAACGTCGGCATCCAAGATTCTATTGGCTAGGCTGGGACGTTTACCTTTCATAGCGGCTGGGCTATCGACATATCTATCCGCGTATACAGGACGTGCGCTATGGTTTGAGCGTCGGAACATTGTCGAGCTGGATATTGGGTAAAAAGCGGCTAGCTAATGAAAGCTTTAGAAAGGCGGGTAACGGTGATGGTTGGTGTTCAAGCTGCTCGGTGCCAGAGAACGTCCGACTCCCAAACACATACGGGTACGTATGTAATCTATTCCAAAAACGCCAAGTTCAGAGATCAAAGGGCGGCAAACGCTGTCCAAATTATGCTGTCATAATATCCAAACTGGGTATCCCGGAGGAGTCAGCTAAATACTCCGTAGTCCATTGTTCGCAATCCGTTGTGGCCGCTCAACTCGACTCTTGGATGCTTTACTTTATTCACTACGAATCATCTGCACGAAACATTCCACACTGCATCATCATCTTGGCCTCATGTCGGAATGCGGACACGGCCTCGTAGTCCTCGTCTCTGTCTGTGCGCCATTCGCGAGATTCCAACGCAGCGGCAAGCGCCAACATGCCGTTCACGCAGGTACGATGGCCAGAGGGAAAGGCAGCGAATATCTCGCGATGGGTGAAAAGGGCTTCGAGATATTCGCCGTTGGTAGTTGGATATGATTCTAGTTGGTCGTGGATGGCCTGAAGATAGGCACACCCTGGTCGTGGGGCGTTGGACTGATAGAGAGTTTATTCGGTTTGTTCAGTAGCGTGCCTCGTGTACTCACCGAAGGCTCGCACGCCATTTCGACATCCTGTGTGTTGCATAAGGCTCCTTTGGGATGCTACGAATTTCTTCAGACTCTTGGTGGTCTCTCGATTCTCACGAGCCAGGCTTACAACGTCCTGATTCAGAGGCTCGAGCCTCATCTTGGTGAGGAGATCACAGAGATCATCATGGGGTTGGTACTGATCCTGAACAGGTACCATGTAATCCATTAGCTCGACCATGGCCAGTAGCATTGCGACAATTCGACACTCACAACAGCGACGTTCATGGAGGGCTCGATGAGTTCGGGGGGATGGTGGGGTGAGAAAGAGGTGTGAGTGGCCTCCTGCTGTGCGACATGCTGCTGCAGTGTGTTGTGAAGGGCTTTCAGGCGATTGGGAAGATAAACGTGTTGTGATAATCAGCCATTGTTGTTGTGTGTAAACGCCACTAGTTGACAGAATCTGTCTGTCGGCAGCAATTGTCAATCCTGCGTCAGATACGGCGCCCATTTGTAGATGATAGTTATTTTTTTCAAATATTTTCATTGGTTCGAGCGCTTGTTCCCGACTTTTTCAATGGCGGGAGCTCGGGGTTTGCCCGAGGGCGCTACGGCATTACCGGCGCGGAATTGACATTGATCGGTTGTAACTCCCCTGTTTGTGTTTGTGACGATCCGCTTTGTTCTGCGCAAGAGAGTTTTCCTCTTTTTCTCTCTTTCCTCCCACACACTTCTGTTCCTCGGCCCCAGATGCTTTCATAAAGACAGGAACTTCGGAGACATTGTGACCGAACTGTGACCTCTCACCTTCTGATTGAGCATTCTCCACCGGGCTACATTTGGCTCGGCGCAGATTAGTACATACTCGTCAAGGGTCCCGATTCCCCACGCGCTCGACTGATATAAGAGCATCCCGCGTCGCTCCATCAAGTTGCACTATTTGCCCCCTCCCTCCATCGTCGTCAGTCGCCATGTCCGAAACCGGCCCAGGTTACATCCCACTGGACAAGGCGTATCTTACAGCTATATGGCTCGAGACGCTGTTCTATGGTGCATTGCCTTCCCAAATGTTCCTGCGCACAACTCACCTCCGTCCCAGGCATCAACTTTCTGCTCTTCTGGTCGTATATGTGGATATCCCGCTACAGACATAGGAATAACAAAGTCAACAAAGTCATTCTCCCCATCGGCATATTGATGTTCTGCTTCTCGACAATACATGTCTCCCTTGGCTTCGAGAGGCTATTGCAGGGCTTCATCTACCTACGAGACCAGCCTGGCGGTCCCGCCGCATTCTTCTCCAGTACGTCGGCTCCTCTCCAACCAAAATATTGAACTCACCCTGTTTGGCAGACGTTTCCATCCCTGCCAACGTCGCAAAGGTCACTATTCACACCGTCAATTCAGTCCTGGGAGACTCCATCGTGGTGCGTCGAGTCGCGTGCACAGCACGGCTTACGCTGAGCAATTTAGGTCTGGCGGTGCTACCATGTATGGGGCCAAAGCTGGGCAATCTGTGTCGTCCCCGTCATGCTGATCATTGCGTCTGCTGGTGCGTGCTTCACATTCTCAAAAGTGGTGCGCGACCATCTGACATTGCGTAGTGGGCGGTTTCGGCCAAGCTGTCGTCTTCGCGACTGCAACAACAACGCACACAGCATTTGCACATCGCCTCGCGATTTGGAACGGCATGCTGTTTGGCCTCTCACTTGCGACAAACGTCGTTGTGACCTCCCTCATTGCTGCACGTATCTGGTACCTATCTTGCAAGTTTCGCAGGCATTTCTTCAACTAATTTACCCCGGCAGGTACTTGGGCCGTGAGCTTCCATTCGACCCTTCATTCCGCTACCGCCGCGTGCTCGCGATGATTGTCGAGTCGGGAGCCATCTACTCGTCTGCAATCATCATCGAAATCACGCTCTATTTCCTGAACTCGAATGCGTTCTACATTATCTACGACCCCATTGCCCAACTCACGGTGAGTGCCAAGAAGACCCATGTTGAGCGTCGAGCGCTCATGTTGAGGATCCTGTTACAGGCGATTGTTCCCACCACTATTATCGTCATGGCCGTCCTGGGATTAACTTCTAGTGACCTGAACGAGAAGCAAAGAATGACAATTGAGACGACACCCCGGTTTGCTTCCAAGCCCGCAGCACAGAGACGAGGTCAGCAGACAACGACCTTGGGCGTCGGGTCTTTCGAGGCAGCCCAAAATCCAGAGGCGTCGATGGGCACCATGGACTTTTTGGCCACGGCAAATACTGACAAGAGCGTCTTTGTCGACATCAAAACCGGCAGCGACTCGTATGAGCTTACCTCGTCGACCGGGGGACGCAGTCAGGAGGGAACAGTACACAAGTCCCATCAATCTGGAGAAGCTATATAATTCATCCTTGTTAGACTGTTTGTACTTTATTACCGTCTCTAGTCGTACACTGTAAGTTGGCGCAGATGTGGGAGGACCATTGGGGTGACATGATAATTCTTGATTGGTTACTATTCCTTCGTTTACATAGTATCGCTCTATACCGCAATTGAACTTGCCACCCTCTACTCCGGAACTGATGATGATATGGACGTGATCGCCGGGACGCCACCCGGGACCCACCTCTTGCCTCCTTCAAATCATCATCTTGCGTCCCATGTTCTTGCAGCCGTTGGTCTACCTTTGTCCATAGCCACCATAGTTTCTTGCAACAAATCAGTGGCACAAATGTACGTCCAGTATCTCCTCTGGGAATATGGATACAAATTCCCGCTTTCAGTGGCACCATGAACATTGATTGTGCAGCCAGCCGAGAAGACAATTACCACAGCACAGGTTCGGGTGAATTTGCTCTGGCGACGAATGACCCAAAATTTGAGATGGAAGGCTTAGAAGCTGAGGCTCAATTACGACAAGGACTTCAGGATGTCGCTGCACTTGGACCAGACGACGCCGACACAAGCAGTGGTCTTGTCAATGCACGTGCTCAAGGGCAGCGGATTGCTCACGTCCCGAGTCTGAGGCCTGAGGGCTGCCCTATATCCCACGCGAAACACTCGAAATCATATTTGATTTTATCATGCTTCGTGAAGGCGACTTCGAAGGCTGGACGCCTTCGTGCTTTGTGCAACTCAGACGAGGCATGCCCTGGATCTTGACGACAGTCTGTCGCAGATGGAAAGCCATTGCTGAGTCCTATTCGGCCTTATGGTGCAATATCTCAATCGACTTTATGGACATCCGCGACCATCCCGAATCGTGGGACGTATTTCAGCATCGCCTTAGGACAGCACTCAAAAACTCCAAGACGAACGACGCATCACTAAATTGTTAAAATCATTTTGATCGGTTGTGCATGTGACCCTCCACACAGGCGACAATATCTCGCCGTCAGCTGCAACCCTCGGAATATCTCAGAACACGAGCCTAATAGTGAAGCGTTTTCACTTTCCGTGGCAACCCATCATATTGTATATGTCGTCCTGGAACCTGTCACACATATTCTGAGTATTTCGAGATATTCTCATAAGTTCCCACCGAGTTCCCACACCCAGACAATCAAGTTGTAGTCAAATTCCTA
>KN880707.1:0-30780 GCA_000934385.1 Cylindrobasidium torrendii FP15055 ss-10
TAGTAGCCTCCCTGAGGCTCTCGCGACCAGCCCGCCTTCACGCGCCTTCACGCGCCTCGCTCCACATCGCCGTCGACGTCCGACGGGCGCGATCACAAAGAACTCATAGCGCGGACTCGTAGGGAGGCCTTACGAGTGTATAAAGGTCTATTGTCCTAGTTTCGCACTTTGGTATCGGTTAGAGGGCTTGTAGGCTGCTGAGAACAACTGGAAATGAAAATTACGCAAATCTGGAGTATTACGTGAGAATCTGGGGAACTCCAAACAGGGGGGGGGTCACTCTGGCGCTCTGGATAATCTAGAGATGTCTAGATTGACCAGAACCGCGAGAGTTACCCCCAAAGTCTTCCTGATGTGGGCGAACCTCATATCCAGTTTATAGCTCTCCCTAAAGGTTATTGCGCGTACGGCCGCCTACCGTCATAAGCGCTTTACACACATCCTGGCCCGCCGATGGATGCAAAGCAGTGCATACAGAAAGGCGCCCTCATTGCTTCGAGCTAGTATCATCGCTGAGAAGACAACTACATCACCTTCACTGTTTCATTTGTAACATGAAAAATTGGTCAGTAAGATAGAACTCAATGTTTTTCCCCACTTTCACACCGTAGATGTTATCCCAAGCCTTCACATGAGCAACCTCCTGGCCACCTCGGACACTTACACTTCAAAACGATCAGTAGCTTCGCCGTCAAGTCTCTAAACTTGCAGTCAAAGACACCGGCATGACACAAACCAGTAATAACGTCGGGCTTTCGACACGAAGACAACTAACACATGTATGCTCTGCAATAAGAAGTTTCTGGGAGAAGGAAGTGAGAAGTGCAGCCTGTTAGTGCGGGCTTCGCGCGAAAGGATTGTAGTACTTCGAGTGAGTCTCACAATGGAAGGATGACCCGTTTGTCATCTTGCCAACTACTGTACTATGAGCACTTCGCAAGTCGGGACTCGGAGAAAAAAGCACGTCGATGCAAACGGGAAATGAGGAGACTTTTCTTAGGCACAGAAGTTCTTCTCGAGTTCATTTGAGTTTCACAGCACGGAGACAAGCGTCCCTGTCAATGGATGGCCAACAGTGCTAAAACCCTCTATGACACGAACGCGCGCGCGAAAAGCGCGTCGATGCGCGGTTTTATCGCTGAGAAATGCCGAACCTTTGATTTCAAGTTAATAAATCGTCGATAGAAACTTGTAATGGGAAATAATGAAAGTGATGATAAGACAGAGGCGACGGCGATAGTCCCTACTACAGTGTTTTAACCACAGGTTATATTCTGAACTCGGAGAGCATGCGGGCATGTGCATTGCACCGTGCGCCGATGCCGAAAACCAGAAGCAGCGCGGTACCCGAGCCTGATCCGACCACCGTCGCTGTATTATTGATAGAGAGCTCTAAACCCCTTTGAAATTGATCTCTTTTTCCGTGACGATTTCCACTCTGCCGATCCAACGCCCCCGGTCTGGCGCTCCGATTCGAGAGCTCATCCTTACTAGTCCATTCTCCAACGAGCCTTACCAAGAGTTTGCCAAAGCCGTCCGTTCGTTTCTCCCCGAACCATTTACTACAGCGCTAAAATGACTTCTGGCACCATACAATGTAAATTTCGATTTTAAGAATTTGCATGTAGTCACTTCATATCTAGCGATAGCTAGTGCGGCGTCGTATGTCAATATGTCATTTTTGCTTCTGTCCTAGCTTTTTGGGCAAAAACGAACCTTCAAATTGACGTCTATACCACGATTCTCAGTCCAAAGTCCGTTTCCAATCGTTTTTCCGACGTCCATATAGGTTCAGAATTTGCTTGCCGCCGTCAGCCTAGCTCTCTGGGGATAGACTGGCGTATTTGCTACATATGCGGAGAAGCTCGCCACTAGCAACTCTCTGACATGTTCCGGTAGATAGCGCCGCTCATCTCTCCGTTCATATAAAGATTCGGAGAGGTTGATGAGTTCCTCAGTTCAGCGACTTGCTACTCTTTCCCACCGTCTCAAGCTACTCCTGCACACAGACACATTCACCGAAGCCCCATTCTCTCAAAGATGTTGTTCACTCGCCTCGCTGCTGCTTTCGCCCTGGTCGGCCCTGCCCTAGCCTACGTCGCCGCCACCTCTCCCTCTCCCTCTCCTCGTGCCCTGGACGTTGAGAGCGAGGTTATCAATATCCTCGAGGGCTTGCGCAACGTGACTGACACGGTCCTGCCTGAAATTAGTACGTCCTACTCCATCTCATGAAATTTCCGCCAGTGACGCGTGTGCACAATAAAGTCGCTATTGCGCCAGGTTTCCCTGATGAGATGTTCTACCCCCTCCTCGACAACCTTGAGGATGCGCTCACTACCACGGCCGATAACCTCAAAATCCTCGCTTCCACTCCCACCCAAGTTTCCGCGGGAAGTCCAGAAAAGGGGGGCTCAGTCGTAATTGACGTCTTGGGCGCATGTCTCGATGTGCGTTCTTGTCCTTTTGATTTCTGTGCAATGAGCTGAATGAACGTAGTCCCTTGTGAAAATAGTGGACAGTGTATTTCAGCCCCTCAGCCAAGGCTGGGAGATTCCTGCTGCCTCTATGCTCCTCACAACGATCAGCCCCGTCCTGTACACTATGCTGGAGGAATTGGATGCCCTGCTTCCAGGTGTGGTCTCGAATGCCGCTGAAACGTACGTCGCCTTTCTATTTCCTGCCTAATAATTAAATGCTAATCAACGCGGTTTTGTAGGCTCGGGCGCGACGTCCTCCAGGACCTCGGCCTTGGGGATGTCTTTGGAAAGTAACTGCAATTTTCTATTTTAACTTGTGTAAGTAACGTGACCCGCTGGAAGTTGGGCTGTTGAACTTAATCATTACAGGGAGCCCAGGACAGGCTAGCTTCATGGTCAGGTCAAAGCTAGCATCGCCATGGCATCCCGGTCGAGTATAGATGACTAGATATCATGCTCTCTTCCTTACCTCTTCCCTCGATTCATAGTTTCGATAGTTTCAGCTCGCAAATACGTGTACGTGTGTGTTTACTGTATCCACTCTGGTTTGAAGTTGTTCGGGTTTGCAGCTTTGCGCTTTGGTTTAGCTCGGCTCGAGAAATTGGACTTCAAAGCTGACATCGCAATTCGATCTGCGAATACTCGTCAGTCACATGAGTGCTTATAGACAAAGGCAAGGTAAGGATGGCACGGACGGAGATTGTAGTCGAGGTACTAGCGACCGAGCTTAGCTCAGCTTACGTACCACAAATGAAGTTAAAGTGGCCTTCTCTCCCCTCGCCGGGAGATCTGAAGAGGTCCGTTAGTGTTCAACATGCGAAGACACGGGGAAAACAACGCACAGCACATTAGCGATGAAATCATGTCCAAAAGCCGCGCGACCCGCCTTTTCCGCCATGACCTTAAGGCTTACACTACTCAAACCGCTCCCTGATCTACGCGCACTTCGAGTCGCATCCTATTCGACACCTGTCACTAGATGGGTTCGTCGTCTCCGGCAGGCGGACGCTGGAGGAGGTCGAGCTTGTGTGTGTTCATCCTCATTTTGTAGTCTCACTCGTCCACATAGTTTGCGCGCTGCTCGGCGAGTTCAGTCGAGACTTGGACCACCTAGAGATGTAGTGTCAAATGGCAAGCGAGAGGCGTGCTCTGACCTAGCTCTGACCGTCTCATAAGAGAAGTCGGTGGGTATGGCTTTGAGGGTGTTAAGAGCTCGAGGAATGTCATGAATGTGACTAGCTGTTGGACGATGGGAGAAACTGTCGTGGTAGCCGCGTTGGTCGTGCTTGAGTCCGCGAGATGGGCGCGAGTCCGCATATTGAGTACGGTTGATGATGAGCCAGCCGCGAGATGAATGAGCGAAGAGCTAGCGGACGGAGAGAAAGACTGAGGCCGAGGTGCTGGGAATCATCCTGCTGAAACGCATTTATGAATGACCTTGATTGGGTCGATGATGACTAGGTAGGAAGTGAATTCAGCAGAGATTAAGCACAAAAAGGACACACAGTATAGTACGATTCGACAACAGAGAGTGTGATAATGAATGTCTGGTATCAAGGCCAAGCATTGTGCATTGGGTGGAATGCGAGAAGGACTGGGTGTATGATGCCCGACTTTTCGAAAATTGGAGATGGATGGTTTATATGCGCTCGAATTGCCGACGCCATGCTACTCCGACAGTTCTTCGCCGATGGCATCGTTCTCGGATAAGGAGTCCTTGCGATATGGGGGTTTGGCGCCAGAGTAGGTCATCCAAGTTGCAGTCTGACATCATTGTAAGAAGGCGAGAATGGACGCATATCCGGGTCGCAATCGTGTTGTTTTTGACGCGCCCAAGGAACGGCTGACTCTGGATCAGAATGGTACACAGTAACGAGAAGTTGGGACGCACCTGGCCATGCGATACCACAGAACACAAATTGGTTCCTCTCGGGCCAAAGTCGCTCTCACCGCCGTGGAAGAAAGTCCAGTTGTTGCTGTCCATATTAGCGGCTGCCTTGGCGCGATCCGAGCCGACAAGTAGCGTAGGATATCATGCGCCCCGAAATCTGGCAAGTCCGACGCGCCTGTTGGGTTGTGCAGGCCCCAAGTCTTCTGAGGTTCTTCTATTCGTCCGTTCCCATATCGAAATGCCAGACAGAATATACGAGGGACCAGGATTGCAGCCCCTTTGCTAGTCGCGGTCCTTGGTATCTTCGAAAAAACAGCGCGGGCCGGTGGAGGTTGGATTGCAGACGGACGACGGATCGTAAATTAGCGCCAAAGGTATGGCTTTCGTCTTGTGCAAGGGTCGAAGCAGGGGGTAAACAGAATGCGAACAGTGATCATCAAGTCAGGAGGAGAGCTCAGAGGAGTGACCGCGACCGCCATTCTCGATCGCGTCCTAACCCTAACCAGACGCCCAGCTTGCTTTTCACTGCGACAAGCTCTTGCTCGCAGCTTGCTTCATCGATGAATATTTGAACTGGCAAGAACAAGGTTGATGTCTCGCAAGTCATCTTCATTGATTTGTCTCATTTTCATTCTACTGCATAAGGCATTGGCAATGACACGGCGGCGGCGCCATTTACCAATGTGCACAACCGACTTCGAGAAACGCTGCCGCGAGTCATGAAGCAAACACGTAAACGAAAGGGGATCAATTTTGGTTTCCTTCAGGCTTCAGCCACGACCATCGTCAGCACAAACTTCAACGGCTTCCCTTTCCCCGCAATGTCCCATACTGACCACGGGCATGCCCTCTTTGAACTACCTGGTGGTAGGGAGTACAACTGGGACGGGCGTATACTCACTGTTCCAAATTTCCCATGAGTACTATTAAGCTCACCTTGCATATCATAGGACTACAAAGTCGTCTGCAAAGAAACCCCCATCGCCAAAGGCAAGATCCCATGGTACCTCACTAAGCGTGCTCTCAAAGGGGACCGGATACCTCCCCTTCTGTGGCTTGGCTGGCGGATGGGGTCCAAACACGCGTTCCTTGACTTCATCAAACGTAATGACCCAGGCTCACTCATTCTCGTTGGCTATGGCGAGGATAAAAAGCCAGGAACCCCCTCGTTCTTTAATTTTCAAGAGAAGCTTCATCAGAAACTTCAGCTCTCGGAGGCCGAACAAGAAATTCTGGATCTCGAGGCCATAGTGGACGTCGACAGGGATGGCGAAGTGTCGTGGATACTTGTTGTGGGGAACAATAGTCAAAACCACATGCTATCCGATGAAATCATTGGTAGAGTTAAGGAGGCGGCCAAATTTGAGGAGGAGCCACAGTGGTGGCTCGATGAAAAATACTGGTATTGGGAACCTGGTCCAAGTGAGTGAATCGCGCCTGTTGTAACTGTTCACTGACGTACGTACTGTAGGGCACCCGGGACGAGCACAATTCGTGAAGGAAGTCCAGGCCGGCAGGTTCTGGCGCCGACGCGTGTGACAGTAATTGTATATCAGTTCTTCGTATTTTCCCAATCAATTCTCTACGTTTTCGACAATTAATGCTTGTCGCCACCAACTCTCTCACGCAATGTGAGACTGCTCGCGCTTGATGAATATCTTGCGTTTGAGTCGCACTTTCTTTGATATCTAAGTATGTATGGGGGCGAACTTATGCCTTCAAAAGCTATACCCAGTTGTTTTCGCACATCAATTTGAGGTGTACACGAAACGTAGTAGACAAGTCGAACGTTACACACCAAGACTTGGAATGATAGCCACTCGACGACTCGATGCCATGAGTAACGAGTTGGCCGTGAGCTTACAGGGTCTACATGGTAAACGAACGATTCGGCGTCATATGGCGTCGTATCTGGGGCTCAGTTGTGCAGGGTATGTAGTCGCGAGAAACAGATCAGCAGTCCGTCAATCAAGCTGTGTCTTCCACACATAATCTCTCCCTTTTTCCAAGCCTATGTTGATTGAGTTCTGCAGTCATTGCGCAAGAAGAAGAAACAGACGAACCATTCTCTGCAAGGAAAGCTCTCACGTTCTCCTCAAACTCGCCCTCCACAAACTTTGGCATCTCATCCTCCGGCATCCCAAGATATCCGCCCCTCAGAAACTGACCTACAGCGCATCAGCGCCGCCGCAACCTCGACTATGTACGTGAAATGTCTGGCTTACCTTGTGTGCAAATGAGAAGCTTGAAAAACAGGTGATTTTCGCCCGTCAAAGCCACCTCTATAAACCAATTCTTATCCTTCTTCTCTAGGGGCTTGAAGAACGGATACAAAATGCCCACTATGCCTGGACAGTCCAAATGCGGCAGAAGTCTCCAGAATAAGGGATGGTAGAGGGACTCGCAGAGCTTGTTCGCAGAATCCACTGACTCGATGACATATCCTGCGCGGCAGATTTGACGAGGGAAACGGCGCTTGAGCTCAGCTTTAGAATAGATAGATATGTCTCGTTTGTTAGGGTTCACGGACTCGCCGCCCTTGTAGTCGATGACGATGGCTTTCTCTGCCCGGCGGCGCATGGTGGTCTTGGGTTCAGTTGGAACGTGGGATTTGACTGTCCGATCTTGACCGGTCCCGAAGCTCCTCAGAGCTCCTCGGGCAAATCTCAGGTAGTGCGTTCGCAACTTTTCACTGGAAGTGCCACATGTGAGGGTACATTTTCACGGAGGGGATGGTTCAATGAGTTGCCATTTTCATTGACGAATTTCCGTGTAATAATTTTTCAACAACTAAGCACTATGTATATGCATACAGTTTTGAGAACCGCCAACTCATACGAGATAGAGCTAACTACTTTCTCAAGCAGCAGGATTGGCAAGCGGGATGTCGGCAATAATATTATTAGATTTCTTGGCTAGGCGCTTGAGGACCTTGTCGCAAAGCTGTCCCCACACCGACTTGACACTTCCGTGTACGCTGCAAATTTGTTAACACCATTCCCATGAGAAAATGGAAACAAGGCTTACCGATGTTGACCTTCGCATTTGCGTCGCGGAACTCGAACCAGAGGAACTTATCAATGTTCACACTCGTCTCGACAGCGTACATTCCAAAGTCCATCTTCACGAGGCCCGAGTCCATGCTGCGCAAACGAATACCGTTAGTCATACAATGATGCTTGAGAGAACGTAGGATGGGCGTACACAATAGCACCAGTCGAGAAACTCCCGCCCTTGTCCTTTTTAGCGTTCGAGTTGAAGATATCTCTTGCGTTTTTGTCGTTCTCGATACCTCCGAGAAGAGCCTGAAGAGCTTGATAGCATCGGCGTTCATGAAGCCCGCCATGATCCCGAGGTCGACGGTGTCGCAGCGCCAGCGAAGCTCACTTCTACTGACCTCTCGGTGCGAACCAACATCGTAGTCGAGGTACTCGTGACCGGGCTCGATTCGGCCTAGGATGGAACGTCCCGCGAATGATTAATGAAGTTGCAGTGGCCTTTATTTCCTCTCGCCGGGAGGTCTGAGAATCTCGGTCAGTGCTCAACATGCGAAAAGACGACAGAAGCAACGCACGGTGAACTCGGGACAGCAATGCCCTCATACCCGAGAGCGGTGTGGCATCCAGTCTTCTCCGCCATGACCGAGCACTGCTCGATGTGTTCTTTTCTATGAGCGCGCGGTGCCAAAAGAGTACCATTCGACCCTCGTGTCCTATTCAGCGCCCGTCCGTAAACCACAGTCCTTGTTGCCCGCAAGCATAGACCAGATGCATTCGTCCTCTCAGATTGGCAGAGTAGGTCGAGCTGACGTGCGTCCACCAGCATACGCCTCATTCGTCTACACAGTCTGCGCGCCGCTCGGTGAGCTCATTTGAGACTTGGAGCACCTAGAGATGCGGTGTAAGTATTGGTCTAAGGTATGACAAGCGGGAAACATGCTCTATATTGGGTCGAGGGCAGTGAGAGCGCGAGGAATGATGGAATGGCGAACGGTGGACGGGCAGTGGGAGAGAATGTAGTTGTCGGCGTGTTGGTAATGCTTGACTTGGGGAGACGAGCTCTAGAAGCGCGAGACATTGAGTTCAAGATAATGGTGAGCCAGCCGCGAGATGGGTGAGCGAGGTGCTAGCAACTAAGGTTGACGTGCTGTGGACGAGCTTGCTGACCAGCGCATTTGATGGGATGACTGAGTCGGAAATGAGTTGAGCCTGGGTCAAGTACAGAAGGAGGGACGCACGGTTCGTTTGAAGGTATTGACAGGGCCTGCTATGCCAAATGTGGGAAACTAGAGCCCAGGAATATGCGTACGAAAGGCGCGCGACTGCATCTGGAGACTTGCGAGCAATATGATGTTCAGCTATTTGCCAATCGGAAATGGACGGTTTGTCTGCGTTGAAATTCTGGGTTTATGCTTGTCTCCGAGCGGTATGTTCTTGTGGCGAGTTGGCGCCAGAATTTGAGTCCCAGTTTGCCATTAATGCAAAGAGACGAGGATGTATGCGTATACGAGTCCCATGATGAGGTGTATATCGCGCCCAAACGACGTCTGATCCTGAGTGAGAATGACTAGAGGTAGTGCGAAGATTGAGACGCACCTTGTTATAGAGGGATAAAGCGTGGGATCCTCCAAGCCCAAGGTATCCTTCACCGTCGCCGAAGAAGTTTCGATTGTTGTAGTATCAGTTACAGCAGTCGGCCTGGCGCGGTTCGAGAAGTCTAGCGGGACAGGATATGAGTACATGCGCCCGAAGTCTAGCACACATCGGCGCCTGTTAGAAACTAGGAGCGCACCTTGCTCAAGCGCTGACTGGAATCAATATATGCGCCCATTTGCGGGCCAAATCGAATGCGGCCGCAGGGATGTAGCCCATTTGCTAGCTAGCAGTGTTCTTGCTGCTATAAACGGGCTAACGCAGGCCAATGTATATTGAAAGGGTTGCGAGCGGCAGTGCTTTATATGGCGGTGGAGTCTTGACCATAATGCGCGCGTCTTGTACAAGGGTTGGAGCAAGAGAGAACCAGAGGGCAAACGGAGACCATTGCAGTAGGTAGGAAAGCAGCGAACGCGACCAGCGGCTATGCTCGATCGCGTCCTAACCCTAACCACTTGATAGCACGATCACCATTGCCACTTGCTTTAGTACTGTCACAATCTCCAATACTTACACTCACCGACTTTCACATCTCAAGAGCGTCACTAAATGAGCGACTCGGACGCTTATATCCTCCAAGCGATCAGGAAAGAGCTGCCCTCTTTGACGGACGACCTATGCATTCACGAACAAGAGAGCGAAGTTGATTCGCTCGAACATCAAGTTCAAGCCTTTGAAGCTACATTTCATCGTACGCTAGCTGCACCGATTCACAAATTGCCCCAAGAACTCCTTGTCGTGATATTCCGGTTCTGCATACCCCCAGATAACGACGACCTCGCCCCTCTCTGTTCTAATGTGCGATGGGTGCTGTTGCGAGTCTGTCGGTCATGGAAATACGCACTCGAGGAAACACCAGCCCTATGGACCAATATCGTTATTTCACCAGACGTCAGGCCAATGACACGGGCACTCGAGTTGTACTTATCGTTTTCTTCCCAATGTCCGCTGTGGATAACCATTTGCGAGTACGAGGACGGACCCGCTTTTCGGGACAACTGGTGCACCGCTTTTTGGGAGGTGTTGCGCTCCGCCATGTATCGATGGCAGCGTCTACGCATGCACTTCGAGTTGACTCCAATCGACGACATTATCATGCGTCTTATTCCACTCGAGCTCCCGATGCTTGAAGAGGTCTATATTCAGTCAGGGGGCAGGGACGTTGATCCTGGAGAACTGGCATCTGGCGAAGAGCGGAGCTGGTTCAGAGATGCGCCTCGCCTCGAGTGTGCCCACCTTTCCTTCATAGAAAAACGGTCCTATGCATGGTATCCTCAGAGCGTCACCCACATCTTGACCGCGCAAATGAACGGAGACATGCTGGCTTGGGCACTCCTTTCATTCCCAGACCTCCTAGAGTTGACCTTTGATCAGGAAATGTACACAGGTTCTATCCCCACATTCGAACCTATCCATCACGACAACCTCAAGTATCTACGGTGCTCCGGTCTCACCCTCAGATACATGACCCTTCCTGCCCTTGAGTCCCTCACCATAGTGGACTTCGAAGACTACCTTGACATGAAAGAGCACCTTGATATATCGTGGGCGGACACCATGACAGCCTTGATTCATCGATCAAAATGCCGTCTTACGGACCTTCACATCGTGGACTGTTTGTTCCAGGAGAAGCGTACATATACAGAGCTGCTTCCTCTCTTAGCACCCACTCTTGTCTCGCTGGAGCTCGCTCCCTCGCAATACTCCCATACCGAAGAACTCGTCCGCTCTCTTACTCGCACGGAGTCGTCTTCCGGGTCCCTCCCATATCTCGAGAACCTGGAGATCATTTCTTACCCTCTCGAAGAGCAAGAAGATCATGGTTCCGACTCCTTCGTGGACGTGCTCGCAACGGCTCTCATTTCGCTTCGCAATGAGGTCCTCGCCAATAAGTGGCACGCTTCGTTGCTCAAAAAGGCAACATTTGCCCACAGAAATGACCCTTTCGTAGTCAAGATGCGTATGGCCTGCCTGGATTCCCTCCCTTCCAGAGGTCTAGACGTCTTATACACGCCATACAGTGCACCAGATGAGCGTGTGCTAGCGAATTGGCATAACTTTTGGGCTGATCCAAGCAAGAGGTGATTCATGTACTTAGATACATAACTTTGTTCGCTATTAGTCTGTTTTGGCATTGCCATTGTAGTCGATGATCCTCAATAAATGTTGATCATGGTCAAATAATCGATATGGAGCGTCGGTGCCGTGCGGCCATGCCGCGCTGTGATCATCATCGATCACCTTTGTTCTCTGAGTCTCTGACCATCAACGAAGGCGAGATCTCTCCAGCATATAATCCACACTCCGAATCACCGGTTCAGGAAATATGAAGAAAGATGAGTTGTATGCGCCTCTGTCTCTCATGTAGTCGGAGCCTGATTCAATCTAGCGCGACGGCCTCGGATGAACTACATGGGACGAATAAACCACTGATACACAATCCTTTGCACGAAGAGACCTACCCGAGGGCTCTCAAATGGATCGTCTCTCCACTTCTCAAGCCTTTCAACTGCGAGGCCGTTCCTGACCCCGACGAATTCTGGGTTTGCTTTTGGGAGCTCATTCGTGGTGAGTAAGCTTCTGGCCACCTTCTCTCTCTGTATTCTACTCTCCTTGCAGGCCACTACATTCTCAGAAAGGAACTAGGCATCCTGCACGGCGACATATCCATACACAACATGGTCATCCAGACTGCGCCGGTCAGAAAAGTCATGCTCATCGACTTTGACCTTGCGGAGGTCGCTCGAGAAGACATTCCATTCTCTAGTCGTCACAGGACTCAGCGAACTGGACTCCAACCCTTTATGTCTGAACGTCTACTTCATGTGCTCAATGCAGATTATCCTCTCGCTCGCACCTATCGGGACGACTTGGAGTCGTTCTTCTATTGCCTGTTATGGTTGATACTGAAGGATGGATTCCCGGCGGATTCCAGGACAGGGCGCCCCGCCGACATTTGGGCGAAGCGCAGTCTTTTGATTGACGCGGTTAGGGAAGCAACTGATCCTTGTCCCGCTCTTTGGCCAGAATTTGACCAGTTTCGGGTAGTTATTGACAACTGGCGCGAATTGACGCTTGAAATCCGACTTAGAGCTTTTGCAAAAGTCGCAGGGAGCAAACAGCTACTTATCAAGAGGTTGATTGACGCTCTCGGGGACGCAAAGCAATATCCCCTAGACGATTCGATGTCGTGGGCCGAATAGTCGCTTTCCATTAGATATATCTCGGCATTTGACTTTCATTCACAAGCTTCATCTCTCCGTCTGCGCCTTCCGGAGTCAAATGCTGTTTCTTTACCCAAGTCGGCCTGACATGACTGTATATTTTAGGATATAACGACCAATGCAGGAGCAAAGCAAGGATGGATTGCGTGAGTTTCCAACGTTCATTCAACATTGTTCCAAGTTTCAAGCGTCACGGGACAATTGAATGCACGCGGCACGCGCGGCGATCAGCAATTGACGTAGATCGCCCTTCGAAGTGCGAGCTGCTCGTTGTCATTGGACCACTACGTAGCAGGCAAGCCCAAAAGCCAACCCAAGACGGTGGTGGAAGCTAGGATTATACTCGTCACATATCAGTTCAGTTCATACAGGATGAGCCAAGGTCACAGGTGCGTTACGACGTTCTTGAGTCCTTCTTGGTCCAGGAGATAGAGCCTGATCTAGTCTAGTACGATGCCTCCTCAACAGACATTCTCCGAGGGTAAGTTTCTTGCAATAATTGCATCCCTCTTTCATAATTATCTGAGAATAGAGACTTCTTCGAGAGTCACCCAACGCGCACTCTTTCTGTTCCTCAAGCCTTTCAGCGCTAAGGTCGTCCCCGACCCCGACAACTTCTATGTTCACCTTTGGGAGCTCATCCGTGGTGAGTAAGCTTCCGGACACCTTTTCTCTGTGTCTAAATCCCCTCGCAGGCCACTACATTCTCTACAACAAACTCGGTGTCGAGCACGGCGACGTAACCCCATACAACATGATGATCAAATCTGCGCCGGTCAGGACGGTCATGCTCATCGACTTTGAGCATTGAGCTTGTAGGGATCGCTTGAGAAGCCATGGCCCCATCTACTCGTCGCGGGACTCGGCAAATTGGCATTGAAACTCTTCCTTTCTTACCAACTAGTACTTCGTACGCTCCGTATACACAATCCTGCCGCTCGCGCCTATGGTGACAACTTTGACTCGTTATTGAATTGAGCTGTATGATTGAGAATTGATGGCGGATTCCCTGCGAGGGCACCTTGCCTCTCGAGAAGCGCGATCTTTTGATTGACGCGGTCACGGGATCAAGATGTGCACATTATCCCGATTCATTGTCACGCTTTTTGGCCAGGAATCACGCGCTTTAAGAGTTTTTTGACACCTTGGAGGTATTATTCGCTCGATAGCTTGATTTAATGCGCTGAATAAGTAGCTCTCAAGGGTGAGACCGACCAGCTGAAGAATTGAGATACGACTTTTCACACTCTATTAGTCGAGCTGCGTCTTCCACACATAGTCCTTGCCTTTCTCCAACCCTATCCAAGTCAGTCAGTATTTCTCGCGGCCACGCAGCACTATTACAAGACAGAACACACCGTACTCCAAGAGGAATTCCCTTATTTTCTCTTCGAATTCGCCCTCCACAAACTTTGGCAGCTCATCCTCCGGCATCCCAAGATAGCCTCCCTTCAAGAATTGACCTATAGCGCATCAGAAACGTCGACATCGATCACGTATCTCAGTCAGAAAAGATTGGCTAACCTTGGGTGCAGATGAGAAGCTTGAAAAACAGATGATTTTCGCCCGTCAAAGCCACCTCTATAAACCAATCCTTATCCTTATCCTGGAGGTGCTCGAGATACCAATGCAAGATACGCTCGATGCCTGGGCAGTCCAAATGCGGCAGAGGTTCCCAGTATACGGGATAGTGGAGGAGGTCGAAGAGCTTGTTCGCAACATCGACAGACTCGATGACATATCCGGCGCGGCAGATTTGACGAGGAAAACGGCGCTTGAGCTCAGCTTTGGTATAGATTGATATGTCTCGTTTGTTAGGGTTCACAGACTCGTCGCCCTTGTAGTCGATAACTATCCCTGCCATGGTGGTTTGTGGTACAGCCGCAAGTAATATAACTTGTGCGTCCGACCTCAACACGTAAATATACCTGATCATGACAATTCCCTTCCACATCCTCTGCTTCAAGGACGAGTAGACCTGGTGTCGCGCTATATCTAAATCCTCATTGAATCATACACTCCAAAAGGCTAGTGCAGGTGAAAACCTGGTGAAATCCAAGATGAGGTAGAATCATGGAAGAGCCGAAACTGGATCCTGACCCTAACCAGAGCTCATTCTGTTTAGCCCTGGACTACGATGAGCGCTCCCCAGTTCGCACTCTCCGCTTTCCTCAACACAGGGACAACCTACATGCAAAATGAAAGCGACCATAGCGCTTCCATAAGCGACCTGATTGCGCATCTTCACCGGACCGCTTTGACTTGACTGCCGCGACATCCATACGCGACTTTGCCCACCAAACCGACGCCTAAGGAGCGCAGAAGGTCGAGAGATGCACGCAGGACAGGGAACTCCCCGGTAGCTGTACGAGCCATGGTCCGTCCACGCTAGCTTTGTTAGCGGCATAAGCTTATTCGCAACACCAAGAAGATCACCCTCCCGGAGTCGAGACGTACCAGTATGCCAAGTCCCTCCGGCCACTAGACCATGCCTCTTTCTACAATACAAGCTCGCGCTTGATCGTCGCATACGCGAGCGGGAGTGAAAACGGCCCCGCTCGTGCAACGTACTACCATCGGTCGGTGCGTATTACCATTGTCGCGGCTTGTCTACAAATACCAACCTCATACAGGTTGTAGGACATTCCAACTCTCTAGCTCCTGCGATAGTGACTGGATTGGATACCTCCCGCACCATGGCTCGGTTGGCAGATGATAACTTTGGGATATGGTACAGCTCGATTGGTGCGTGGTATACGCTACATCGATAGCCCTTCTGACAACTGTCTCGTAGCCTATCTCATAGCCTATCTCACACGCGAAGACTGGTCGTTCGCGTAGAAGGCCTACCTCTCCATCCCCGTCTCTCCGGGATTCATCCACGAATTCATCGACATCGTCAAACAGCATGAGTTAGTCGTCTCCAGCGGCTACGGCAACTGAAGCTTGCGAAGGGCCACTTCTTCCACAACTCACCAATGAGGTGGCTTTACCCACCCGATTTCCCTATTGTACCCAAGCCACCGCTCATTGTTACCCCACTAGCTTCCCCTCAGCCGAATTGCATAGCGCGGTTGGTTGGGCCGACTTCAAGGCCAGCAGCCGCTTCTCTCCTACGATTGCGCGAGCGCCAGCGCGACACGGTCCCATCTGAGGAATGCCCTCCATCAAAGCGATCTCGTAGGACGCCATGATTCGTCAGAACCCTCCTCGAGCCGCTGAGACGAAGGGCAAAGAAAACATGGCGCTTCCTACGCGCCGACGTCGAGCCACACAGTCTCAATGGGACGTCCTCGGATTTTTGAGAGCTCTGCATCATGAGCTGGATCCGCCGCAGGCAGAACAGACGACCTTGGGGCTGCGGGGAACGGTGGACTCTTACGGGAATTGCGAGGAGTCGTATGTGCTGATCGTCGGTAGCGACAGGCGAAAATGAATGCTCTCCGACAAGACTATCAAGAGGATTGGAGCAACTAGACTTCGTGCAAGTGAGTGGAAAGCGACTGTCGAGGGTATCAACTTACAAATTGCAGCGCGCTTACTATGGGATGAAGTGTTGCAAGATCTTGGGAAGGGCGTATTGCTTCCCCGTTCCCAGTAAAACGTCCTTCACTCCTCTCAATTGAGCTTCGTGTGTGTCTTTTTGTGTGCTCTTGATAGAGCCCCATCCGTTGCGTATCGCAAGATGCATTGCTTATTTCAATGCGCAACGCGATGAGCCCCACTGGATTGTACGCCCAAAGTTTTAGGACTCTGAGGTCAGCGCGCGCGATATGGACTGATGGCGCATAGGCTCAAGTATCACTTGTTAGGCTGATATTGCTCCATGTGTAAGAGTCAAGACGAGGCGCCAGTGGGCATGTACCTCGCAGTCGGTATCGGGAGGAGCGGGTACGTGAGCGAACTAAGTCGAGAGGCCATGAACGACGACCTTTCTCAGTCTGCGCGACTGATAACTGTTCACAACACTGTATGAGAAGCTGCCCAACGTTCATCGTTAAAGTTAAATAATCTAATGTGTTTTTCTGAAAAGCCTGGGTGAATAAATACAAATTGAAGCGATGCTTTAGAGTAAGCGCGGTGAAAAAAAATTAGCAAACAAGACAGAGGTATAGAAAAGCGTCATCAGTCGTAAAAGTCGTGAGCATGGAAGCAACGGTAGACCCAGTATGTATCACTATTCAGCTTGATCTTGGGACTTCTCCTTCTGCTCTCTTTCGCTAACCAAAACCCGCACAATGCCCTCGCAGTGCCTACGGTGAAAGTCCCAATCTTTCAATACTTTAGCTTTATCCTTGCACAATCGACCATCCCATACGAAATCGGAGATAGGGCACTCCGTACACTGAACTTGCATCCTCTGGGTTTGAATAGCCATACTCAGAGGCTTTTTTCGAACAAAGCGCTCGCTGCGGAGGAATTTGAAGCAGGTGTCGAGGCTTGTTGTGACACGGCCGTTTGAACCCAGCGGAATGGGGTTCGAGTCGAAAGCGATGTCGAGGATGCAACGGATAACTGCAGGGTCACGGTCGCGAAAGTCCGCGGGGTGGACGGTGAGCGGGTCGGATGGAGGACGGGCAAATGGAAGTGACACGGCGCCAGTGGAGATTGAGGATGAGTTCGAGTCTGTGCGTTTCTCCGGAGATTTTTGAACGTAACTGCTAGATAAATTAGCAGTGAAAAATAAAAGAAAACTTGATCAAGTACCCATCGTCTGTGATCATATCCCACTGGTCGGGCGTTGGTTTCGATGGCTTGGATAACGAGGTCGAGTGTACGCGTCTATCCGGAGAGATTTGGACATAACTGCTGGATATATTAGCGCGGACAAAATGAAAGAAAACTCCATTAAGCACCCATCGTCCGTGATCATATCCCACTGGCCCGGCGGCGTCGGATTCGATGGCTGGGACGGTCCAGCAGCGGCATTGGATTGGGAGGCCAAGTGCTGATTGAACGAAAGGACTCTCGGGGCCGGAAGAGCGTATAGAGGCAAAACAGAATTAGAGGGACCAAAGGGAATGACGGAAGATGCGGCAGGTGTAACCACAACCGACAGAGCGGGTGTACCGCCAGCGAGGGGATCCACATTGAACGACGCCTCTGGCGTGGTGGGGGCATTCAAATCGTCCAAATCACGCTCCCTTGGGGTCCAGCAGGCGGGACGCAATTTACTCGAAATGATTTCAGTGACAAGAACGGACTAGGAAAGAATCATACAAACATTTTCATTCTAAACTCAAAGTCTTCTTTTTTGGAATACTCTTGGACGGGAAAAGATGGCCCATAACGAGCCGGTTTCAACTCTGGTGGAGCGTCACTGTCAGACATTGAGTCGCTATTAGACATCTCGAGGTGAACAGGTTGTGAGAATGGTGGGGACTACAAGCTAACCTTCTGCCTTCCCAACATCGCCTTTATACCCTAGAACCGGACCCGGCTTATTCGCTTCATTGACCTTTGTCATGTACACTCTCTCCACAGGGAGACAAAGGTTTGCGCCTCGATCGCTGACTAAGGTGCTCAACAATGGGACTTCAATTCAGTTCGATAGTCTCAATTGAATGAGGATTGTCATCGGACCACCGGCGATTTAATATCCCCGGGAAATAACAATGAGACCTGCTTGTGAAGAATTCATTCGACAGTACACACTTGTACAGCGCTCAGCGCGCTCGGACGTGAATATTTGATGTCAGAAGATGTCTTTGCAAGCCCATGGCTTATGATAGGACTTTGATCTTTACTGCGATCAAAAAGAGGAGAGAGATGACCATCTATATTCATGGTATCAAACGCGATGAGTACGGGAACGGCGAGCTCTACATCAGACAGCGAACGTATGTTTGTTGTTAGCTCGATGCAACATTGAACAAAGGGCATTGGTAGTCACTAACAGTTGCACGTTGCACACTCAAGTTCAGCTTCAGCACTTTGATTTGATAATGGGCATACATAGCGAAAACACAAAGCATACGCGATAACATGATCTATTAACAGTAACACAAAATCATTCAGGTCTAATCTGGGTCTAATTGTTCGTACTTGCGCTTCCATGGAAACGCTTCGCGTGTGGACCCAATCCTCCTTCCTCAAGATCTCGCTTCGACTGGTGCATTGCAGGATGGAATTTGGAGAGATTGTGCTCGGCCTTGTCACCTGCAGGCCACATGTGCGCAGACTCGGGAGCAACAACGACGGAAGACAGCAAGTCAATCATCCATTCATGGTCAAAAAGCCACAACGCCTTCGCTTTGCCCTCCATGATAGCTTCATCGCGTTTCCGAGCATCTGCCCTATGCCTGAACGCGACTACACGTTCCCAGTCAGGTAGAACGTAGTAGAGAGTGCGGAAGAATTCCACGAATATCGTCTGCAGACCAACTGACTGTAGCTCTAAGCCGAAGACAGCGACGTCGGGGTCCTGTAAGGCCAGCTTGCGTTTCGCGATAGTGGTGGTACTATCGAATTGGAGAAGGAAGTCGTGAAGAATGCCCTCGGACATGCTGTTCGGTGCGTAACGCGCCGCTGTCCACAAGGCAACGTAGATGAACGATTCAAGGTCGTCGTTGACCCTATGCTTGAACAGGGTCTCTCCATTTTCAGCCTGCTGGAGGATGTGGATAGACATGAATTGCCTTGTGCCCTAGGTACGTGTTCAATCATTGACGCGCCAGAGGGAACGACTACCTACCGTACATTTGGTCGCGACTGGACCATTGTCCGAGAACCGTTTGGCTCGCTCCCAGTCGATGAGCAGACCACTTCCTTCGTAAATAATGATGTTGCCGACAGAAATATCGCGGTGGAGTATCCCGACATCACACGCGCCTTTGTGAGCTGGCAAAGCTTGTTAGTATGGTGACAACAGACGCTGCAGGCCCAAACTAAACTTGCCTTCGACACCGTGAAGCAGGCATAGAGCGAATTGCCGCGTTGATTGAAACTCGGACAGCGAAATCCCAAACTCTTTGATGACGAGGCGATAGTGGAGAAGACGTCTCTGCCTTTTCAAATTCCCTGCTTCATCCCTTTCCACCACATACGGCGTTTGGTGGGGGTTGTCGTTTCCGGCAAGCATGGCGGAGGGGAAGGCATTGCAGCGCACGTCGCCAGCAACAAGGACAGTCGGAATATGGGGTACATTGCCCTCGTGTAGGCTAGCGATGATTAGGTGTTCGGCTTCCTGGTCGTCACTACGCCAGCTTTCCTTGAGAAGGACGATTCGCTGGCTAGCTGGGTCCCATGCACGATAGCATCGAGAGGCCTGACCGACAGCAGACAGATGGTTATTAGTGAAAGGAGCAGATGCGTAGAGGTAGGGGATTGTCACAGCGTTCTTCTGCACCATCGCTTTTTGCATATCAATTTTCAAAAGCGCATCCTTCTGTTTGAGTCCAAGCTGTAGACGAGCCTCTTCCTCCTCCGCACCAGTCGTCTTGACCTCAGAAATCGTGGTGTCATGACCGCGAGCGGCGCGGCTGGCGTGCGAGAGACGCCATAGAAAGGTATGGAGATGATCCGTTTCAGCGTATGCGAAAAGATGTGTGACCTGGGTGCCCGCTCGGGTATGGCAGAGGATACGACATTGGTCTTTGTTGACGTAGAAAAGGAAGACACGGGTACGAGGTTGCAGCGCTTGCACGGCGTTGAGGTATGTCACTAGCTGCCCACGCGTGCTTTGAGCGGTGTTGCTCGTTCCATCCTGAATGCCATCAGCATAGTCCTGGAAAGGTTCCCACTTCACGTCGTTTTTAAACTCGCCCAGAGTCTCTGCCAATGAGAAGTCGGCTTGTGACAACTCAGAATGGGCGAAAGGGAAGAGAGTCAAATCTGGCGCGCGAGATTTAGCGGCATTCATAGTCGCTCCAAGTAGGTCTTTGTCGACCCGGCTCGAAGTGTTGGCCAAAGTCCAGGCTGGGTTGATGTAGGCACTCATGGCGCTGACCTGATGAAGCATAAGGGGAAAAGAATCAAGGACATGGGTTTGCGCACAAAAGGCGTATACATGTCAGTCTCGCGGCCTTTCCTGCCGACCTCTCTCAGCGATTCGCGGCTCGCGCGCACGTCGGGCATCCCGGGCACATGGGGGAGCAAGTCGAGTAGCTCTTGAATTGGTATCCACTCGGATATGCCCCGAGTATTCTTCGAGGCGGCAGAGTACACATCGTCGACAAACGATGAATTATCAGATGCAAGGGTCTGAGTACTGCCCGGAAGAGATTTGACTAGAGTTGCTTGCAGGCTCTTGGACGCAGGTTGACGCGGAGGGCTGTTCGTAACGTCGCCCTCATAAATGAGAGCTGGTAGGTGGCTCATCTGAATTGCAAGAATAGGAAATTGGACGAAATGGCCAGTGCGAGAGCATCGACGATGATGATGGTTAGTTCTCAGGAATGTTTGCCTGCCGCCGATGTCTCGATCGCGTTTGCTTTCTCACTATTATGACCCCGCTCACACTTTCATCGCAAGTAGTGCCGTACACTGGCCGTAAACCGTACTGTGAACATGCCAAAAAATTCTCGAGCCGATGATCATCCAATTAGCCCTTGAGCCGGCTTTTGCGAGCCTTTTTGTCCAAAATCGTAGCGACGCTGCCCGAACTGCTGCACTCTTCGTTCCTATTATTGGTGCAGGACCGCGAACGTTAGTAAGGAAGATGTGGGCGAGATGGTTTGTCTGATCGATTGTATCCAACAAGGTGCGTTTGTCGTTCTCTGCCTATTCCACGAACATTCTTGTCCTGCTACCAATTCCTGCCCTTCCCTTCCCTTCCCTTTAGCATTCGTTCCGCCATAGTATACGCTCTCATATTCTGAATATATGAAGCTAAAGTGACTAACACTGCACCGCAGACCACATCGCGCTCAACAAGTCTACCCACGCCTCCTTGTGAACACATCCCATGCGTCGCAAGAGCGCCTACTCCCGCTTCGCCCTGAACCCACTTCCCTGCGTGGTGCCCTTCTTACTCGTGGGACAGAGGCGTGCTGCGGTGGCCTGTGTGCTGGACTGGGACGCGCATATCTCGTACACGATTGAAATCGAATGGTGTCGAGGGATAACAAGAACCATCCGGCCTTGTTCTCGATGTCCTCGAGCTGGGAAACGATCCTGGTTAACGCGCTGTGCTTGAAGCATACGCGGATACCGTCGAACCAATATGCAAGCGGTACCGTCAGAAGTCAAGACAGAGACGATGGGGAGTGTATGCTACCTCGTTTATTTGTCGCTCCAACTTCTGACCACCGCAGAGAGTGAAAAGGTTCTTTTGCTCTATGCTCGGGCTCTGCAGAAATAATGGCATAATTTGGAACTGTTGATACATCTGCATCAATACATACATCATCCTTTTGCGCGTATTCGCTAATTCCCAAGTGCTCGCCCACGTCCGCGTCCACGCCCGCGCCTTTGTCCCCGTTGACCGCGTCCGCTCCCTCGCCCGCCTCGGACAGGCTCATCTCTTGGGTGTATGATACGGCGAAGTAAGAAACGCAGAAGACCATTGTCTTCTGCCTCTTCTTCTGGGTAGTACTTTTTTCTTGCATTTGTATACTCGCTAAGCTCGCGCTCGGTGGCATGGAGAAGCAGGCCGTCTGCGTGGGAAGTTATGTCCATCGAGTAGTCCACGAGGTTATAGATATTCACGTAGACTCCTCGAACGAGCTGGACTTGTGTTCATCGCACGGGACAAGGGGTGAAGTAGCGACGAACCTGTCTGCACCGAGCGAGATCATTTGGCTTCTCTTCAACGCGCAAGACGTCGAGCAAATTGTGCCATGAGGTGATGTCGTTCAAGTCCGCACCGTAGGCACTTGTGAATTGGGCCTTTACCGCCCTTCGAAGCTCCTCTCGCGCCCTATCTCGTTCATCTTTGTCGAAGAAGTGGGTACGGTCTTGAAACTGGCGCATAGTGTCCTGCGAGGGATCGTACGGCCATCCGCGAGCCGCAAAGAATGCAGGGATGGGTCGGGACATGGCTGTTGGTGTGGGAGGCTCATGGGTCAGCACACCCAGTTATATACCAGAGTGAACGTTGAACCCTCGAAAAAGGGCCTAACCGTATTGGAAGAGCAATTAAGTTTGTGGGGATGGTTTCTCATCTTCAATCTACAATTGTACTTGTACAAACGAAGCGATGGGAGAATCACACACTGTCTCCGTGAGAAAGGAAGTAGAATGCTTGGACACGTTCAAGGGTGCAGATGGAATAATGTCTGGACTTGATGTACATGATAATGGCTCGAAGTACAAGGCGTCTGCGCGTCGCGAATTCCACACGCTGGTAATGAGGATGTTGATAGGGTAAGCGAAACAGTAGAGGAGCAAAGGACTAAAGACAGTCCTAAGTATGATGGCAGGTCATGTCCATCTGCCTCGCCTGTCCCGTGGTCAATGTAAATGAGCATGTTGAGTATGAAGATGTAGTAGCCATAAAGGCTCTCGGTCTGGGACTCCCCCGCCGCGTCGGTAGCACCCGCGCAAAGAAACCTTCCTTCCTTCATTTGCTGGTGCGCGACAGCATTGGGATGGGCAATAGGGTTTAAGCATCTAGGGTGCGCTTGCCTAGGGCTCGTGTGTATAGTTGGAATATGCAGCGGTTGAGCGAGAATGCGTAGTGAAAAAGCTAGACGTCTTGAGGGCGAGAAGAGTGAAGGAGGGCGAGAAGAATTGAAAGATAGACAACTGGGACAGGCTCGTCAGCGAGGAGTACTTGCGCGAAGAGGAAAACGCACCTCGGTATAATGATCATCACGATTCCACATGTCCTGCTCTCCCCCGATAGCGCATCCGTTGAGGAAGAGACGCGTGCGTGTATGGGCTGGGACCGCGTTGAGGACATCGGTAGTGCAGAAGTAGAGCGCGTCGACCAGAGCAGTTGTGAACGATAGCGCAGGAGGCGGCAGAGCAGTCACAGAACCTATCTTCGAGATGTAGAATCAGAAGGACGATTCAGTCATGAAGCCGCGCACATACCTTGTTTGGGTTCGCGCCTTATTCGCTGATACTGGTTTCCCTTCAGCAACGCTCCGGCACGATTTTAGAACACATTTAAGCAATGCATCGCCGCGTGGGAAAATATGGAGCAAATTTTGGCTGCAGTGGTACACAGCCTAGGCGGGTGGCGGAGAAAAGCCATCGAAGTGCAACTTGGTGGGCATCAGAGTGCGGGGAAGAGAGCGATCGCTAACCGGCAGGCAAAACACACCTTCCCACCTCCCACAACAACCACCATGCAATCTGAACCCAAATCACCACAACTGCGTTTCCTTAGGACGAACTCGAACAACCCCAAGGGCCGGGATTCTCTCGAGCAGGACATGTAGGACAGGCAACGACGACCGCGGCTCCCTATAAGCGGGACGGTCAGCACCGTGTTGATGAGAGGGACAGCGCGTGAAGAGCTCATTGCCATTGCATTTTCGGTGCGTAGCTCAGATCCCAGCTCGAATGCGGTGGTCTGACACGGCATCCGCATACTCAGGATCACTTGCCTTCTTATAATGTCGCGGCGGGACGCTTAAACCATATAAACGACGAAGCCACATCTACGCGACAGTTACATGCGCAAGGTCAATCGTAAACTTCCTGTGCTTGAACGTCCCGGCCGCATATGGGTGCATAACCGACGGCGTCGTGCCGAGTACGTCCTACCATCCCTCTTGCCCCGCCGAGCTAATTTACAATTACTCCCAGGCGCATAGCGAAGTTAGTTCGCCCCGCGCATCCAATACCACGTTCTTCCTTGTCCACCAGTCCGATTCCAGTTCTCTCTCGAAGCTACTAGGTACGCTACAGAAACTCTGCCGATTGGAGAATTCGGATGGAAAGTAGACAGTGTGTTTCTCTTGTCGGTCGACCGCGAACTGCTCTGATCTCAAATTTCTAGCCGACCAACCTTGCGCTAGCATTGTCCTCCCCAACTTACTCATCCTGAATGCTTGCACGCGCACCATATCCCACCGCTACTTGAGCTACATCGACATGTCGAGCGCACTCCGCTGGCAAGATCTCGAACTTCTGGCAGATGCCAAGCACGTCGATATTAACGAAGTCCTGGATTAAATGCACATCGAGCAGTGCAAAGAGGCTCTTCGTACATTCGAGGGTCGAGTGTGAGTGCTTCTGTCCATTGGCATCAACATGTATTCATTATACTCCCCAAAGTAGTGCATGTTCTGCTAGGCTTGCGTCGAATAGGCCGCTTGGCGAAGAGTTTGCCCGCTTGGTTTGTCTCCCATCGCTGGTAGCATCGACTGAACGCAAGATGAGGTTAAAATCGAGATCTTTTGGGAGTGCTAAGTTTGTCTACTGCATTCGTAAGCCGATGCTCCCGTCCTTCGTCTATGCTCATGCTCACTACGACATGCAGGTCGCGTCCGGATAGTGCAAGACTCCGCGCCCAAAGCCGTTGGTTCATTGTATGTGGTCGCTCGAAAGTGTCAAAGACAGGCATCGATGTAAGCTAGCTCGAATCACTGTAACCAGAACAATGGACTACGCTTAGAAACTTGAGGATGGGATTTTTCAGTGCCACCGCCGTACTATCGCAATGAATATTCCTTGTCGATGTGGACTCGTTAGCTCACATGTCTTTCTTGCGACTCAAAGCCCAGCATCCTCAAAGATGCCATCGCTGGATGAGCAATTGCGGACGCCCAATGTGATAGGACTGTTGATGCTCTTCAAACGTCCGGGCAGACATAACACCAGCGAGAGGGAACAACTCAAGCAAGAGAGCAGAAAATCTCATTGTTTAAAGCAGACGCTCAGTCACTCTACTCTCTTGAACGGTCCTCGTCTCGTCGTCGTGAACGCACGAACCTCTTAAAATGAAATCTGACACGAACCTGCGTGCGCACTAGCGGATAGTCTTGAGTGCTACCCCGCAGAGAGTGCCTGTGGGGGGACCGCGGGGGCGCATTAAGTCGATAGCCCGTGTTTTCGCCGGCGTAATGAATGAAGGGAGCACGTCGGGGCACAAAGAAGGCAGCCTTGAGCATGGACAAATCGGCCACAGCATGGGTCAACGTGTATATTAGGCGTGAGAAGTGCGTAAATCCGGACTGGTTGCACTATGTTGAATCGAGGGATCACATCAGTGCGGATTGGAGGAGAGGATTTCAGGGGAGTATGTAGGAATAACTAGTCAGATGAAGGCCGAACGAAGCGAGCGGTTAATTGTAGAATAGGTACGGAGACCGTCGCAGTGCTGAATGGTGGACCTCGAAGTACTTACTCGATGTTCGAGATAAGGTCTATGCGTGAGAGGCAGAGGGACGCCGGACCAGATGAGTCCCGACAGCCGTGAGAGTCGAACGATTCTGCTCGAAGATTCCCTCGTACCCTGCAGCGCACGGGTACAAGGACGGCTCCGGACGCTGAGGTCAAGAGACGCGATCCGATTTACCATCCAAGGAAAACCCAGCGAATTTTATGGACCACTGTAACAAGTTGCTTACTGCGCCAAGCGATGTCCGCGATTTTGAAGGAGTATATTGCGATTTACGAGGGAGACGAAGGGCGAATGCGAGGGAAGAGGGATGTAGCATATGGGAGTATAGGTTCGAGTGGCTCGGCAGCGAGTATGGACAATGGAGGTGAGTCGATTCTTGTGGCAAGTCGGGAGAACGAGTCGTACAGAAGGGGAGTTCTAGGTGACGTGTTAGGCCTGGTGCACAATAGCCCACATGGAAAGACTTTGGCCGTACCTGATAGACGGTCAGACCAACGTGCCGTCTAACGGAGAATCGACGAATAATCGAGCGGGTCCGGGCCACAGCTGACGCCCCGAGTAAAGACCTTCAAGGTATAAAACCTCGGAAGAGAGAAATCGTATGAGTTCCCTCCTGTATTGTCCTGCAAGCAAAGTGAGCGTTTGGCCGAGGAAACAAAACCTCGTAACCTCCTGTAACCTCGCGTGTCCCGGGAACCACGTGCCCGACGATCACGGTTGTTTATTCGAGTTAGGCACAATTAGATTTAACCTCTTACCACGACGACAACGACGACGCTTGGTTTCATGATGAACACGCCCGGCGACGATGACCCTCGTACTTCCACTGCCCCCGTTCTGGTAGCCACCACACTCCTTACCGTCGTTCTCGGCGCCGTCCTTTGGCGTAATAACGCGCATCATAATTCCCTCGAGCCACAGTGCAAAGTTTCTGGTGCGTCTCACGCCCCGCCGGTATCCACGATGGCTGACTGTGCTGCAGAACCATCTGCAATCATGCCTGTGGAAGACGCGGACCACAAGGACAAGGCTGCACGATCCAAGGACAGGAGAAGGCGTGGGAAAGACCCTCTCAAGGACGTTCTCAAGGGAAATAAGCGTGGCAAAGCCACTCTGGCGAAGCTTTCGAAGGTCCCAGGCCTACACGAGCCATCCACGACTACCCCATCCGACTATGTTCGCCCAGAATCGTCCGCGTCTACCTCTCGCAGCGTGTCTGCGGCGAGCTCAAGCCGCCATGCGGACGACGGCGCTCACTTCATTAGGCGTCCAAACTCCTCGCTTGCACACACGTCTCGTAGCAACTCTGTAGCGAGCTCTCGTGATGACGGCCATGAAGAACGCACACCTACGGCCGGGATGCCCGACGACACCACGACCGACGCATTCGCGCACCCAACGGCTGGTCCATCAACCTCATCCTCTGTCTCCACGAGCTCGAGAGACAGTGTTCATTCCGACGACGACTTCTTCGAGCAGGCGGCCAGAGCATCCACCCCAGAAACCGAAATCCACATACCCTCGTCTGTCACTTCCCCACAGTCCGCGGAGGACGCGACTCCACAGCCCATCGCCGGCCCCAGCAAACGTAAAGGAGCTGGCCGCAACAAGGCAGCCCCGGCGCCATCTCAATCATCCGACTCGCGCCCAGGGACACCGGCTCAAACGCAAATGGCTTCATTCCGTGGTGCACTCGAGGCTGCGCGGCTCCGAGAAGAAACATACCGCCGCGATATCGAACGCTATGGAAAAGAGCTGGAGACAATGCGTTGGGAGCGCGAGGTCTGGCGCCAGCGTGAAGCTGAGCTTCGTGGACAGCTGCAGCACCTCCAGGCGTACATGAACGCGATCTTCTCTGCGCCATCCCCCACTGTCCCCATGTACGGCTTCCCAGCGCCGTCCCCGAACTTCTATCCCTCCCCCGTCATGCCCATGTTCCAAAATCCCAACAGTGCTTCGCCGAGTCCAGGTGGCTCACCGAGTACAAGAGGACGTCGACGAACGCGTGTGGAAGAGGAAACAGGTGTTAGCGAAGCTCTGGCCGACGCCATTCTCAAACGACCTGGCACGCTCAATCTTGGTCGACAGGACGATGACCGGACATCCTCGCCGTCTCCAGTGACTTCGACCACTGCAGACTCCTCGTCGGCCCCGCCCTCTCCTTCGCCGTTGCAGCCAGAAGAAGTTCCTGAGCTCACGTTCCCGTCGCTGTACCCGCATCCACCGCCCAGCTCGCGTCCTGCATCGGTGCGCCCGTCGTCGTAACTGCTATTTATCTCTATTTTTTCTTTCGTATTTCTTGTGCGTGCGGTACCATATTTTCCTCACCATTCAATACCCATTTCCTCCTTTCCCTCTTCCCATACCTTTGAATCTCGACACGGAACGCTTACATACGCTGTTTGATTTGACAATGTCTGCATCTATATACGCACCTTTGATAGGAACCACAACCCTTCTGCGACTCGCTCCCCCAGTAAGGATTCTTTTACTTAAATGTAGCAACAATGAATTGTCTTTTTTCTTGGATCTAGAGTGTGATGTGTTACAGGCCATCACGCTTATAGTTCGATTGTACTGAAGCTCCATCGGTGAATGTGTACACCGTGCACGAATGGAATTGCTGTATCGTCGACTGCTATCCGGCAAGCTTAGGTGCTGCGATATTCCCGTGGGTTCTCAGTATCTGAATAGAGCGCATTCCGAATCCAATAGTTCGTGACCGCCAGAATGATGAGGACTTCTTCTTGCTTGAAATGATTCAGCCTTGCTAAAAGGCCTATAACAAGCTCGTTCGACTTCGACCTAGTCCAGAGCGCCTATTAATGGGTCGCCATCTGCTGATCCACCGAATACAACTCGAGCTTGAGTTGTGTGAGTCGTGTGTATATCGGAATCTGCATGCAACTATATCAAGTTCGAAGCTAATAGAACTTCATTGCCTGAAACAAATTTACCTGTAGTACTCGAGTGCAACTAGTGTCTTCTTGCTACGCGCTCGAAGAACAAACAACTACACTCGGAACGAAGAATCATTTGATGACAAGGCAAGCGCTTTCAACTCTGCCTTGCGACAGTGCGATCAAGTATCGTTTCCCCAGTCTCGTGATCGTGCTCGTCCAAGACGATACATTTGCATTGAACCTGGAACTTTGGAGGCGAACATAAGTCGTTCATGGTCTGTTTTTATTTCGCGATGCCTCGCATTGGGTTGCCGGTCATCGGACCGTTTATCCGGCGTCGGCATGTGTGCGACGTGACTTTTGTTCAGCCATCATCGCATCCCGCAAATACTGCTTTATTCTTGCACTGTCGATTTGGGAACTCGCTGGACGACTTCTCCCTGGTATATAAAGAGCATCTTACAAGTGGAGTTCAACACAAATGTCGTGGGTTGCGCGGGTCCTTGACCAGGTGCGTGATGTTCCTCCAGAGTTCTCCAAGCTGAGTTATAAAAGTACTTCCCTGCGCGTAATGGCGATTATGAATCGGTTCTGTCCGCTCTTGCGATGAACATTGAGAAGCGCAAGATCAAACTAGCCGATATACGTTTGCGCGAGCAACGCACGAAGTTCGCTACCACCATCTACACGTTGGCCGCATGGCTGTTGTACGTTCTTCTCTGGTATCTTGGGACACTGCCGAACTTTGGATTGGCGACCGCCGGGACGAGGGGAAGCTCTGCGAGGCGGTTCAGGACATTGGTTGAAGGTGTGCCAGTGGTTGCTGGCCCTGTAATGTGCGTGGTCATTCCAACATTTTTCTGCGCTAACATGACTGGTCACTAGTATTATGGCTATGGTGCGGGCTATCCAATGGTGGTATACGCGGAAGGGTAATGCAGAAGGTATGTTTGGTAGCTTCTTTACTCCTTCAGCCACACCCTTGTTCTTTGTATGAACGTCAGTTTCCCCACAAACACTCTTTCTCTCTCCAATCGAATGTGCAAACTTACAGTGCCTACCAGAGAAAGCCTTGCAGAGTCTGCTCAAGGAGCAGCGCGCGAAGGTTGAGGAAATCAAAAAGAAGACAAACTACTACTCTACGCGCGAGCTTCTCAAGCGATACGACGCGAGCCCATCGGCCACGCTGCCCATGACACCAAAGAAGAAAGGCACTCGTCCGTCTGGTATTGTGACCACCGGCCCAGCTTCCCCAATCGCCTCTTCCTCGGCTGTGCCAGTGAATGGTCCAATCGGCGGTTTGACTAGTGCGTTTCCCTATCCTTCAGCTTTCAAGCGCGCTGAATATTGCTCACAGTAGCTACTCCCTTGCGTGAAACGTCTCAAGCAGTGTCTTCTAGTCCGTTTGGAACGCCCGGGACTCCGTCGCGCCCACCACCAACGCCAAGTCGCAAGCAGTGGTACGACAAGCTCGCGGACGCCGTTCTCGGAGACGAAGACGATACGGCGCGCTATGCATTGGTCTGTGAGAACTGCTTTGTCCACAACGGGTTGGTAAAGGAGAGCGTATGGGATGATATCCGTGAGTTCTTCCCATTTCTTTCACACCCGCAGGCTTTCTTCCTTCACCGAGCGCTGTACATTGCTCTTTCGTGTGAGGATGGCCCATGCTGACAACTCTCACCAGAGTACTCGTGTCCAAAGTGTTCGCACTTCAACCCATCAAGACGCTCGAAGAACGCGCCTTCAATTACAGTCACATCACCGCTATCCTCGGTTTCGCTAACATCAACATCAATGCCATCCATCTCGGCGCCTTCAACTCCTGTGAAGACGAAGGCTATACCGCTGCAAGCAACGACTCCGCACGACATGGATATCAACAAGTCATAGCTGGCAGGGCCCGCGGGATTGGTGGGGCGCATAGTGTTGAGCATTCTTACTCCATCCTCTAATATAGAACCTATGGTCGGATGCTTCATTCACACAAAAATGGGATCAGGATGGACATTTATAAAATTTTACACGCCAGCTAAGACTCGTTGCCAGTGCTATCATACAGTTCTACGTCCACCCTACCATCAAGCAGTCAACCCATGTCCGTCAACTTCAATGGCCATCACCCAATCATTATTAAAATGTACAGCAACCACAGACTTTGCGGGGCGCGCTGCTTTCTTAGTCCTTGCCAGTGCCCTTTGTTGCTAGATTTGAATTCATCAGATGTGAGAAACTCCTGCAGATTGTCCATTTGGTAACCGCCAGTAGATAGATCCATTATGAGAACGTTGGGGTTATATAGGGAATGGCACTGGGGTAGGCTGGGGTTGGAGCCTCAGTGCACAGCCACAGGGTCTGGGGTGCCCCACACGCACCATCCAATGCCATGTGTACCC
>KN880708.1:0-30711 GCA_000934385.1 Cylindrobasidium torrendii FP15055 ss-10
GCAATATTCCTAGGGTAGCCTTAGGCTAGCAGAAGTCTCTAAGGCTTTTCCTGATGTTGGTCTGCAGCGACATGAAATGTCAAGCGCGGCTAACTACATATCTCGGACAGGACTTGGATTGAGCAAAGGCCTGTGTAATGGAAGTTACTGGAGCGAATACTGTACAATTTATGAAGCAGCCAAACGGAAGTCAGTTCTATCCATCAACGAGGCTCTAGGGTCTGCCAGAGTTCAAGGGACGATGGTGACGATGGCCGACAAGACCTGTGTGCTCCGTGGCGATTTTTCGGCTCATTTACGATGACAAGGGCGCAGCCCGTCGCCACGGCATGTGGCCTAGCAGTAAGATTCTTACAGAAATTTAGGGCAGGAAATGCCACACAGTCTTATATTTCTAGGGCAACACCCCACATGTTAGTCTTCAGACTTTTAGGGCAGAAACCGTGACGGCAGCCTAGCTGATGTAATCGGCCACGTTCCCGGAAACTGAATAATGCCACATGGCTTTTAATTCGATTCAGTTCAGCGGTCGGCATGCCCGGCCGGCATTGAACCTTTTAATCAATTAATTTTGATCGCTGCGCGCCACCCACAGGCAGGATCCCGACGACGCTCCCAGCGCGTTTACAGGCGCATACGGCCACCAATTATTGTAGGATTGCATTCCATCCGGTGCACACTGTTTTAATGCGGCATCGGAAGCCTCGAAGCGCCATTTCGCGTTCAATCAAGCAGGTGGCGGGATCCCGACGATGCGACGCTCCCGATGCATATACAGGCGCACACACGCCCCCGAAAGTAGTAAGATCGTATCTATTTTGTGCACACTGATTTCTTGCAGCTCGGCCGGCCTCGAAGCGCTGTTTCGCGCCCAATCAAGCAGGTGGCGGGATCCCGACGATGCGACGCTCCCGATGTGTTGTACCGGCGCACAGGCTCGTCGAATACTCATCAGATTGTATTTACTTTGTGCACATCAATTTCCTGCAGTTCGCCGGCCTCGAAGCGCTGTTTCGCGCCCAATCAAGCAGGTGGCGGGATCCCGACGCGGTCCCGCATTTACACGGGTGTACACACATGTATAGCACTCTCTACGTTGCCCTACTCAGTTATCCACTAATTTTTTTTGCAGTTCTGCCGCGAGAAACGCAGAAACGGGGCCTGTAGTAACCAGCTGGCGGGATCCCGACACGATCCCGCCGCATATGCGTACATTCCTGCTTATTACTACTACGCTTCGACTAAATCAACGTCACGTATCAATACAATGTCCTGGTTCTCATGTAGATTGGCCGGGCGCAAGTCTATTCGCGTATTCTAGATGTGCCGCGGAGAGTACACGCCGGAGTATGGGCCAACATGTTGAAAGAGCTAGTATGTGTACTTAGTATAGTGGATACATTCCCCGTATTCGAGCTCCGTTATCTTTGGACGCGCATGTTCGAACCTGCGCAGTTACATTTTTAGCTCCTGCAAGGAAGCAGACCACGTGATACGTTGGACTTGGCGAAAATCTCAGAACTCTGCGTCGCGAATCCCACGTGGCCCGTTTGCGATCTTGACCATCTGGTGCATCGACCCCGCAAAAGGACAGAATGATATATTTCTGCTACTACCTACTCTTTGCCCTCACGTTCACCGAGTACAAGTACAACCATGAGCATCCAGTCGACATCCTCTAGTGTGGAAGCCCATACTCGTTTCGCCGCTTCGTCCTCGCCTTCGTGAACGCACACGCCCCACCACCACATACAAGCCACCACTGAGAGCCAGCCACACGTCCCACGCGTGTTCAGGTCACCCAGCCCGACGGACTCGTCATATCCGCCGCGCACCCACTGCCCATTCTCGTATCTTCTCCATCCTGGCTGCAGCATTCCCCACCACGCCAAGAACGCAGCGACGTGGCCTTTGAGATCCCCTGGAGCAAGCAGCGGCATTTCCTTGGGGACATTGTCTGCATTACGCCTGCAACGTCCGATCTTCATCCATGTCCCAAGCATCGGTGGTCGCTGGGTACCATCCTTGGCGCTGCCAGCAGGTAAATCTTTCAATGGCATATTGAACTCGCCCTCTGACTCGAGAAGCAGTAGCCGCGCAAGGAAGACATCCCATCGTCGGCCAAGCATCCCGACGTCCTTCTCCTTCATGCGGCGCAATGTGTCTGTTAGATAGGGCGGTGCTTCGATGAGGACCTCGGTGGCTTCTTCAAGAATAGCATCTTCGTCCATTTCCAGCTTATCGACGTCCGCAACATCTGGTTCATTGTTGGTCGCGTCGGGATTCGGTCTGGCATCAGACAGCTGTGGCGAGGGACTCTGGCGCGGCGTGGGATGGGAGATATCTGCCGGGACCTGCGCTGGCGTATGAGCACGGGCGGAGGACGTGGGCGACTGGGAAGCTTGGCCAGCCTCCCCTTCGCCAGCGCTAGCAGTCGCAACGTTCTGTTCAGCTTGAAGACGGCTCGAGCGCCTGCGCGGCTCGACCACTGCCGCAGCCTTTCTCGTCCTCTTCTTCTTCTGACTCCCCATTTTCTTGTGCAAGGTCTTCGCGGCAGAAATGAGCCCCATCGACTCCAGCAGAGCATGATTTGCCGCCATTCTCATCTCGCGATCCTGTTCATACGACGGAAGCTTTGGCTTTTTGGGAGGAGAAGGTACGTCTTTCCTCGAGCCAGAATCCTCGCCATCACCCAAGTCCATGACAATATCGTCATCATCTGGCCCGTCCGTTGTTTTCTCCGGCAGAGGATGCATTGTCGTCACTGTCTGAATTCTCTGGATGAGGTCGTTTGGTTCCCGCGCTGACCTGTCCTCCAGCATCGGCCTGGGTTCTCCCTCCACCCTTCTCAGACTGTTCGGATCCAGCAAGACCCGTCTCTTTGTTGGTGTGTCGGTGATTCTTGCGTACATGGACGTCTTTACGGCGCATGTCACCCGCGCGCACAGCAGCGTCGTCGTCGAGTTCGAACTCCGTGGAACCCTGAACCACTCGAGACAGTGGGGAGTCGGGAGCAGGACAAGCGGCTGCAATGTCCTTGTCCGTGAAGGCTGTAGCAGCGTATGCCAGGAGACGAGCACGATGTGCTGCTGCGGCACCTGGGCACTTCTTCAAGAAGGAAACTGGCATTGCGTCGCGATTGCGGCCAGCACTCCACCTAGGCTTTGGTCAGACCAAAAGGCAAGTCGATTAAGGCCAACATACGTGAGAACTCCAAGTTGACCCTGTGTAGCCGGGATAGGACCATACGCAGAGACAATAATATGCAGGCCTGTGTGTCTCCGAATGTCCTCGATGAGCGGGGATACTAGCGTGCCTATGTTGTCGATGGCTCTGGAAAGGACGTCAGCTTAACGTTCAATGTCCAATCTGGCACTAACTTTTGGCGCTGCTCCGGTGAGTGGTCGATTGGCTTCTTGACCGCTTCTTCGTATGCATCCCTTCTCTCCTTAGCGTCAGCCTTAGCACGGAGGTCGAAGTCCTCCCTCTCCTCGACTGAAAGCGCCTCGAACCGCTTCCGCACAATGCTCTGGCGGAAACTAATTGACGGACCGTCGCGCTTAGCCTGTGGCTTGGAGCCATTTGCTACTCGCTGGGCATTACGCTCGGCATGTTCTTTTTCGTCCTGCTGTTTTTCCTCCGCTGACCGTGTCTCCCATAGTCGCGCTATTTCCTCGCCTAGCTCCTTGCCATGTTCGACTTCAAAGAGCTGATATCCTGCCCGAGCTTTCGAAGGGCGAATCAGGCCATTCATAGCAGCGCCTATTTTTGTTGGTTTTTTCCGGTCGTTCTCTGGTTTGATGACGTGCACAGCGTAGTAAAAATAATTTCGCGCTTTCTGGTGGGTGATGAGCATACATTCTATGCTGCAACGGTGCGCACACTTGCCTTTGCCCATTTATCCACCGCCTTTTTCCTCTTCTTAATCTGCGCTTTAGACCAGGAAACGTCCGGAAGAGGTGTGAGTGGATCGTAGTCCTTCAACTTTGGCATAGGTGGCGGCGGTGCCTCTGGGTCGCATAGAGGGTTGAAGAGATAGTCAAACTGGAACTCGGCCTCGTTGACGACGCGCGCAATCACCTAAGTACGGTCATTCCGTGCACTCGCAGTGTGTTGACTGGAAACATACATCGCCGCATTTCCCATCATCGCTGGAGAACGCCTTCTCATAGTCGCCCATATATTTCTGGAAGAGCTCCTGGACTCGCTGTTCGTACTCCTTGTTTCTTTTCTTCCCCTTCTTTGCGCTGACGACAGGGATATTGACTTCAGCAGGTACGTCAACAGGCTTGTCGACCAGCGGTTGTGTCGGAGTACTTTCAGCAGGTTGGTCGGGGGAAGGCGTCTGGGATGGGGTACTTCCAGCAGGCCCGTCTGGGGAAGGCGCAGGTGTCGGCATCGCTTCGTCCGTCATGCAGGTGCAGCGTTGTGGTGATAGATTATTGCCGAGCCTTATTTTTTGAAATTTCGCCACTGTCAATCACGTGTACCGTTTCCCTCCAGCGTTTCCAAATTCCAATTTCATATCAGGACCGATCTAAACCCCTTTGACTTTCACTATCAACCGCGTACGATGTCAGACCCTGCAGCAGCCGGTGGAACCGCCTCCGTCAACGTTGGGACAATGGAGGATGTTATCAATGGTGCGTCTCTGGGCATCGCGGTCACCACCCCCCTCGACAAGTATCACGTCTAAACACCAAACAGGTTCAATCTCACGCTCAGGATCACCTGTGCCCTCGACATCAAGCGGCTCAAGTGAGTCCATCCCCGAAATCGAGTTGCTCGCGTATTCCCGCCGTTCTAAGGACAACGACCTTGGCATCTTTGAGGACGATGACTCCTGCGACAACATCACCGACCGCTGGCTTCAATCGCGAAATGCCGCCATCTTGTGAGGCATGAACTTCGACTTGTTCTCTGCTCTTACCACATACACAGAAAAATCCGCCATTGCGTGCGAGACGCAGAGGACGTACTCTCCCAACCGCACGGCTCATTCGACGTTGGCGACATGAGGTACCTCTTTGGTGAGTGGAAAGTGCCCCAGGAACGCAATCGATACTGACCGCGCTGCGTTAGATGACCCCTTCACAGCGCTTACCCCCAAGGACACTTGGTTCCCGCACGGTCTTGTCCCGTACGAGCAACGATTCGAATACGACACGTTGGACACACTCATCGACTTCTACCAGCTCTTCGACTACGAAACCTTTCTGTGCCAGGTCAACGCTACGAACGGTCCTCGTATACTCAAACTTATGTCAATCATGTGGAATCCGGTACTGGCTACTCCCTTTTTCAATGCCCTAAACGTTGCCGAGCATCGCTTTGGAGCGGACACATTTTTTGAGCGCTGTACAGACATGTTGCGGCCTCGACAGTGGGAGCATTGCTGGCAGCTCATCGATGGCAAATTCTCCCAGCTAGCAGCAGCCGATCGAGGAACACGCAATCGCCTGGGGCGTCTGGGTTTTCCAGTGGAGGCGTGCTCAGACCGTGGGCTGGGATTACCACCCTTTCTACCAGCAGTTGGAAAAGTACAGTAGCAGTGTCGATGCAATGTGACGCCCTGGTGGCCCTCTTCCTCTTCCCATCATGTCTGAAACCTCGGAAAGCTATTGTTCTGATTGTGGGAGCGACAGTGGTACTACTTTCCATTCTCCAGCGGCGTCGGTCAACAGTGGTCCTACTTTCCATTCTCCAGCAGCGTCGGTCGACAGTGATCCTACTTTCCATTCTCCTGCGGGGTCGGTCGACAGTGTGGACATCCTGCTTGCAGATGTCCGGTACGATGAACTGTATCGCCGCCTGCGACCCACTCGCAGTGCGTATCTCGTCTATCTTGTCGATCTAAAATTACTTGTCAACTCACATGCTGGTTGTCAGATATTGGAACACAGACGGATGTGGCCCATCCCGTAGAACCATTGGTGCCGCCACCCGATGGCGACGATACGGTCTACGTTGTTAGTGGCAGTGGCACGACTCATGATTGGTAGCGGAGTCTCGAATTCAAAGAAATCGACTTCTAATTAGAATTTACAGGGCATCAGCAGCTACATCGCAGCACAGAGGACAACATGTCGTTGCCTCCACCACGCGTCACAAACATAAGCCCCACCGGGATCGCACCAAGGCCCACGTTGTGGTTATCGTTGGGCGTCCTCCAGGCGTATACCCTTCGACAGAGGCAGCAGAGCACTATTCAGGCATATCAGGTGCTATTTACCAAGGCTTCCCGGATCGTGCGTCCGCTGTTGTTGCATGGAACGCCGCTCGTGCCCAAGGCCTGGTCGGCAGCGCCGATGGGCGGGCACCACAATCACCTCGATTCCATCCTATTAACATAGCAAGCACCGTTGCACCGACGCCATCTCTCATGTCGTCTCCAGGCCGCGAGAGACGATTCTACTGCGTATATCGAGGCGTAGAACCAGGACTATATGATTCAAGGTTATTTGTCTTACTTTTCGCCGATTGGGGTGTCTAACTTGGCCCAACAGTCTCGAATCCGGCCTGGCTCATGGAGGGGTGAGAGGCGCAGTGCACGAGAGCTTTGAGCAGTACAAGACCGCGCGAGACAAGCTCGTCCGCGCTATCTCTAGGCGCGAGGTTCAGACAATACCATCACAATAGAAATTGTAAATATAACAAGTCGTTGTCTTCTACCACTGCTGGAAAATCAGTCTGCCTTTATTGTATGCATCCACCAAAACCAAGGGAAAGACCCCTTCCCCACACTGTTCCCAGAGATTGAGGCAAGCATTCATTGACGGCGTCATCTTCTGGTGCATGGCCTTGGCCTTCAGCGCAGATGCGTGACCTTCCCCTTCGAGCTCGATCAGGGTATAGTAGGTGGCGTGGACGTTTTCTATCGGCGCAGAGAGCTGTTCATAAGCGCTTTGAGCTACTTTCTCCCCGGAGGCCTGTGTTTCCGAATCTACAATGCGGCGATAGGTGGATTCGAGGAAATCCCGGGGACTAGAATTCACGGCCGACAGCCACAGGTTATGCTGCTCCTTCAAATTCTTGAGTTCCTTCTCCAAACGAGTCGGACGCTTCCTCGGATAATGCTGTACGAAATTTAAAGGTTCTGGCCTTGTATAAGAATGTCTTTGCATGTCTGTCAGACACTGGGATGTGATATAACGAGGGCGCCACTTACTTCGGCGGAAGGTCATGCTCACGCTCGTACTGTGCGCGTGCAGCCTTGTACGATAGATGCATCTTCTCTTTAATCTTATCTTGATTTCTGTATTATGATTTCCCCGTTAATTCCGGCTCAGTTCGTCTATGCACGACAGAAACAGACCTTCGGTAATACGAAGCGTCCCATTGCTTTCGAGCCAGGCGCCTCTCTTCCTCAGAGTGGTATTTCTTTGGCCTACCCATGCCAGAGTTGCTTCTAAGACCCATCAGCAAAGAGTTTATAAGATATCTCCTCATTTCGAATTACCCAAGTTATGGTGGTGGTCGACAAGTAAGTCGCTTTCGCGAGAACTCATATATGCATATGAGTGTCAGTCGGCGCTTTCTTACGAGTTTTACTTCAAAGGATGAAATATACCGATTGGGTGGTATCTACAGATTCGTAGCATCAAACTGAGCTCAACCAAATTGATTTTGGGGCTGCTGTGAGCAGTGTGAGGTATGCAGCTTCACAAACGGTGTGCATCAGTGGTGATCGCCGGTATTTATATAACGCTACAGAACACGTGCTTGAGCGAGCCTTTTACTCTACAATCACCGTGATGCTCGAACATGTCTGAGCACCATGGAAATTGTCCGACCAGGAAGAGCTTGAACCACCCGAGCCTCGCGCGCAGAGGTATACCATCCAGCCTTTTTCGCCATATTTGAGGCGTTCAAGTTATTGACTTTCTCTAGGATCCTTCACCAATTCATGCGCCATCCATGGAGCATCGTCGATAGGCCCGATTTTGACGAAGGTCTACATACATATCTAGCCTATCACGGGGCCAGTTTTCTAGCTGGACGTCTGGCAGACTGTCGCATCAATACCAAACGCGCTCTCCTTGTTGTTGCCTTGATTTATGGGCAGGAGGATGACCATCAAGAACTCATTCGTCTGGCGCTGGGCTTGTGCGAGGACCTACGTAACTGGAGGATCCTTGGATATCTTTTTCGTGACCTCCAGGTCGAAGACGTCCTCCGCGTTCAGCCTGAATATGCAGAAGGTGCGTCCGCCGTTTGTTAGCTCTGTATGATTCTTACTGGGTAGTAGACGCAGGTCCGTATACTTCAATTTTATTGGTGTCCGCATCCTCAATTGTATACAGCCGGCATGGGTTTGGTTGAGCGAGCTGGTCATGTTCGACCTCGTCTGGACGCCATTTGGCGCAGGATAACCGAGCCGGAAAGAGAAGATGGAGAAGAACCAATTGACGAGCAAATATGGCGCATCTATTCACGCCACGTACGTAGAGACCTGTAGAGAACGACTGGTATTGCTACTCACTGCAATGCACGCATACGTTGGTCACACGGCGCCGTCCTGAGCAATGCACGACAGCGACGCGATAAGACCCAATACTCCGGGTGATCCGTCTGTCCCTGGATATTTGAAATTTATACCTCTATACACCCTCACGCATCCATTGGCGGAGTTGGTGAAACAAATAGCCGCGAAGAGGGCCTCATTCTCGGGTTGAGCAAACTTTTTCATCGTTTCTGCGCGCCATTACAAAGTAAAAAGCGCCTTTTGAATTTTCGGGAAGCCACAGACCAAATGTAGAGAGCGTTCAATATATGTATTCGCAAAAATCACGATTTCATTGTTCAATAGCCGCAAACCCGATCACGTTTCCTTTTTGAGCATGTCTCTACACCATCATGGCTGGCATGAGTGTGGAATTTCCGACGAGCCCCTGCCGATGATTTCGGATATCGTGAGTTACCAGAGGTGCATGGGCGAACTTTCGGGCGCAGCCTACATATTTACTGCATACATGGACGGGTTTGGCGCGACTATCTTCGATGCCTATGCGGACCCATTCACGGACCTTGTAGGGCTGTCGCAGGCTGGAAACTGTCCTGCTAGCCATGCGGGCTTCAGGACATTCCTCATTGAAGTATTTGGGCATCGTTTTTTCACTCCAGCTGGCTTGCCTCACTAACGTCGGTATAGGTTGTAAGTTATCATCAATGCGTCGGCTTATTGCTGCAATCTTAAAGGTTTTTATCACGATAATTCTTTTGTGGTCTAATGTGTGGTGTGATTGATGTGTGGCTCGAATGCTCCCACGGGTACCTAACTAAGAGGAACTCAGATTATGCGCCGCCTCGCGGTTCTTTTAACTGCCTTGCATGAGCACAACCATGGACGAGACGGACGGGTCCTCCATCCCAACACAAAACGCAGATTTTCGGTAGGAGGTGCTTGTCGCCCAGTGAGCCATGCTCAACATCGACAGAGCCATTACAGCCTGCTTGAGGCAGCCTGCACCGCTGTACGAGATGGGGGCAGCCAAAGCGTTTCTCAGTGCGTATTCAACTTGTATGGTATGCTAAACTAATCCCGCCAGAAGCGCCTCGAATGAGCAATCTGCCGCTAAACGGACAGGTATTCATGTCCTGGGAGGATGACTGCGTGCGCACCTACTTCGAAGATTGTCGAGCCGGTTCGATGTATCCTTTGATGTGTGCATTGGGGGCCACTACGCCTGCGGACTTTACCAAGTTGTCCGTATACGCGCATGAGAAGTACTCCGTCATCGCCAGCGCCTTGTCTTTGGCCGGGGAACCAGGTGTAGGGCCGTATCATATGCTCCAGGTAGTACTACTTGCATGGGCACGCCCTCTTCGGAGGGGCAGAGCTATTCAACTAGTTCATCTCGTCAACTAGTTCATCTCCTGGCTGCCACAGACACGTAGGATATATTGTACGGCATGTTACGAATTCAGTGTAGTTTTTTGTTGGCACCTCTGCAGTTGTCCGAGGAGCACCATGCCCTGAAGCGCGAATTCGAATTTCGAGCAGACTGAAGCTTGTGTCACGCATTGTGAGGTCATCAACGTGATGTTCGATCAGTGAAGTCTGTCTGCATCCTGCGTCCACACGCTCAAGTTTTCGACGCCTACCCCAAACATCTCACAGGATGAGCAGCAAGACTATGCGTTTCGGTTTTGGAGCACATGATGTTGGATATGGGCGGGTATCGTAGAGGATAGCAGAGTCAGGGGTAGGTGCGCAAATTAGCGCGTGTGTGGCGCTTTTCTTTTTTGCAAATTACTGATTTGGCACACAGGAACAAGTTGGACTGCCTCGAATCGCCTCCCGCGTACATGGCTGACGATAACAAAGGCGTCCCGTCAGCGAAAGCTGTTCCCAGCGACCTTTCGGTCTTTGGTGCTTCTTCAACATCGCCACCTTCATCCCCAGCCGCCTCTTTCCCACCTTTCCAGCTGCCAGGACGAGCTACACCTGACGAAGGAAGGTCTTCATCGCCTTCGGACTATGCACCTTTGCCTGGATCCTCGACGGGATCTCTTTTCCAGCTGCCGGGACGAGCTACACCTGACGAAGGAAGGTCTTCATCGCCTTCGGACTATGCACCTTCGCCTGGACCCTCGACAGGATCTCTGCGGCGCCCTCATGTTCGTCAGCCAACCAGAAGTGAAAGGCGCCGAATCAAGCATCCATCTGGCAAGAACAACGTTGACTTCGCCAATGACACTGCAAACTCCCTTCCCGGAAAACAGCTTGGGATCCACCGCACGTTCGAAGTAGATGGACAGGGAAGATCCAAACGCGCAAATGCCATTTATTTCGATGCTGTACGTCCTACACAGCGGCGCAGACTCGACTCAGACGGTCGAGACATCCAGACATCTAGCTATCGCATGGGAACAACCGAAGATGGCGAGTACACTGAAATTTCCTCGAGTGAGACATCCTCTCGCACTCTAGACGGCTGGCAAGAGTTTGGATACGGGCCAGAGGCGGCGATTGATGCGGAAGGAGGATGGGACGACCTTGTTGAAGAGGAGAGCAATACACCAGAGGCTCCAGGGAACCAACGCAAATTTTATGCATCTTCGGTGCGTTCTTTGACGTTCCTGTGGCTAAGAAACTTACTCTACCTTCTAGGACGACCCCATGTCGGTTTTCCGCCTCAAAGTCGACGACATTCTGGAAGAATGCTATGGGCTGGACTGTCTAGACGCGGACGCGGTGTGTCGGACTTGTGTGGAGGAGCGCAGAGTACGCGAGACGTTGGAGTCTTCGCTACGCAGCAACATTCTTGCATTGTTGGAATCTCTACTCGGCCAGGCTCTCTCGCCCGAGCATCGTTCTGCGCTCCTTGAATCCAACCGCCCAGACTCTCCATCAACTACGGCCAGTACATCCACCACCCTCTATCGTTGCGATACATGCGGGACTTTTGTGGAGTGCCGTGAATGCTGCCTCAAACGACATGAACAGAGTCCACTTCACACGATCGCGGTATGTCTGGTCTTTACTCGACTAACGTGTTCTGACCTTTTCAGGAGTGGACAGGCAAGTCGTGGAGGCAAACCTCCCTGTTTGATCTGGGCCTAGAAATCCATGTCTTACATGCAGGACGAGTATGCCCGCGTCAAGCAGGTTATACGAACATGACGGTACTTCATACAAACGGCATCCATCGCGTGAGAGTGGGGTGGTGTGGTTGCCCTCGGGCGCGAGGTGGAACACAATGGCAGCAGTGCATGCGTTCGGGGTGGTACCCCTCCTCTTGGTCGACACCCGAGACAGCGACGACATTCCGCTGCCTACGACGCTTTCGCTTGCTGAATGTTATCGGCAACATCAACGTACGGGACTACGTTACCACCCTGGAGCGCACAACGAACCCTTGGGCCGTGGCCTGGCTTCCCGACCGATACAAAAATTTTGGCTACATGACGCGACAATTCTTCTTTCTCCTACGGCTGAAGCGATCCGGCGTCGTCCATATTCCTCGTCCCATTGCCAGTGCAGAGCGTGGTTCGGTTGCAGTCAAATGCTGGGCATGCCCAAGGCCCGGCTTCAATCTGCCCGATGGATGGGAGAAGGTTCAGGACAATGTTCGGTACGTTCTCAATCGCCCATGCTAAAGAAGGAACCCTCACATTTGTTAGATTCAAGTACAATCTCTACTTGGGGCTAGATGCCAACTTTCGTCTAGAAAACAAGCTACGACGTAAGGCAGACAACAAGGACTATAGCGTGCTGGGTGATGGATTGGGGGTATTTGCACCGCTCTACGGTATGGATGGGTACGAGGAGCACATCAAGAAATACGTGTCTGAACAAGATGTATGTATTTAACGGCCAGGATGTACTTCCCGTAACTGACCAAAGTTGTTTAGGTTTCCGAATGTGCTTCGTTTGCTGCACTGATGCAGCGGGATACACGTTTCTCGCGCGGGCTGCGGGCCACCGGAGTGGGAGCATGTTCATGCACTCGCCACGAGAGCGTCCGCCAGAATGGCGTTGCGGATTTGCTAAAGGGTGAACGGTATGCACTGAACAATTCTTCTGCACGATTGCTTGCTAATTCAACGAACAGGTACTCGTCGATGGACTATATATGGTGGTGCGCAATCTTGAATGAGCGCGTGGTCAAGATCATGGCCTCGTACGACGTCGGGTGCCAGTGGAAGATTCATCTCCTCGAGCGCCTGGAGGAAATGCCTGATTTCCTGCGAACAGACAAGGAGAAACGACCGGAGATCGTGGTCTCATTGCCCGTATGGCATGGTCGAGGGCACAAGGGAGGCTGCGAGCCAGCAGAGACGCTGCGCCATAAGGAAGGTGGGGCGATGGTGGATGGGGAGGGTGTCGAACGCGTATGGGCAGTGACAAACCAGAAAGCGTATGCCACCCGCGAAATGCAGGCGGATACCCTGCACGCTGCTTTGGAAGATCATTTTGACAGACACAATTTCGATATGAATCTGCGATTAGGTTTGTCCGTTTCTGTTCTGCATTGGCGATGCGCTTCTGACAGCATCAACAGTGGTTCTGCTTGAGAAGAAGCTTGTCGTCGCCCAGGAAGAGAGAGACAAGCAGAATATGAGCTTCAAGGATGTCTCGGAAGGCGTAGCGCCAGAGGTTCGAAATGAATGGCTGGAGGATATTCGCGCCTGGCACGCACTCGAGCATGTGCCTCGCCAGGATAAGGGAATGGCAAATCCTTACGAGTCTCCTTGGCTCGATGGTACGTGTTTTGCATATGTTACTGTGCTTGTGTTCTGACATGGTCTTCAAAGAGGATCTCTCTGAGAAAGATATTCGGCAGGAGATGGAACGAATGGACAAGGAGGAACGCGATTCGATATCCCAAGATGCCAACACTAAACGCGTCACCACCACAGCATCCTTCCTGAAGCTAATGCTGCAGATAGAAAATACCCAGTGAGTGTGATTCTGAAATGCAACGGGTACATATTCTCATTGAGTCGTAGGCTTAGGATCCGCTCAATGGCTGCAGCCAAGGGTCAGGCGGTCAACAAAGACGTGGAGACTAAGATCAGCGACGCGCGGAAGAGTATCGCGAGCAGACTGCCGTACGCGCGACGGCTGCAGGCAAAATTCATGCCGCTAACGATTGATCTCATGGAGGAGGAGGAGAGGAAGGCCGCTGCCGAAGCGCGCGGAAAGCCACGGTTGCCAACGTCTGAAGAGCATATCAAGCTCTGGTTACCGTCCGATGTGCCATTTTCTGCACGGTTGTCGCTGCCAACACTTTTATTTGTCACAGAGGCAGGACAACGACGTCTCGACTGCTCTACCGAACTAGACACGATACGCCAGCTCCTCTACTCTCAAGGACACCTCATTTCGTTCCGAGATCGGTTTATCACTGGCCAAGCTAAAGGTACACGCTCAAGGACTCTCATCCAGGATGTGACAGACCGCCTCAATGCAGCTGTCTTACGGTACAACACGTCTTGCACCGCCCTTGTAACCTTGACCGACCAAAAGAGCGCCTGGCCTTACCGAATCCTGACAAAGGAGAACTTGAGGACGAAGGAAATGATTGACTACAAAGGGAAGGCTGCCGATCGCCTCAACAAGGTTGTGAACAGCCGCATTCGCAAGCGCGTTCGGGGGAACAACACGGGTGGCAATGAAGAGGGTGAGGACGAGGACGACAAGGACAGTGCTGCCGCTGTAGGGTCTACGGAGGTTGTCGGGGAGGGAAGGGAGAGCCGCAGAGTGATGAACTGGATCTGGACGGCAAAGGGCGCACCAGATTCAGACGAAGACACTTTCCTGTATGATGGTGAGTGCAATCGCAAACAAATGGACAGCAAGGTTGATGACAGTTATAGCGATACGTGTCGAATGGTGCAAGGCGTATGCACGCAAGCAGCGGTGGGCAGAAGAGGTCACCATTTTGAAGGAAGAGCAGCGGCGCGTCGTCGCTTCAATCAACGCGGAAAAGCACGAGTGGGAGGTCCGGGAATCCAAGACGACAGGTGGCAGAGCGGCATATGCCCGTAAACAGGTCTTGGCGAGGGAGGCGTTGGCTGCACAGTTCAAGGAGGCCTTTGCGCCGAAGGCATCGGGGGCTGGCCAAAAGCGGCGGCGGACTTTCGGAGCCCTTGCTGGTGATCCATAGAGGTCATTTCGAGTAAGCCTGCACCAAAAAGCGGCGGCACAAGAAGGTCAAAGGCGGGGATGGAGGAAGGTCAAATCGGCGAACTGGTCGAGCATCTGGGAGCGGACAATCGAGGTTGTTTCAAGGAGGTTGGTCGTGGACATGCGAGCGAATCGTGGAGGTCGTTTCGCGGTGGTCTTTGCACCGAAACGGGCGGGATAGGTCCAAAGCGGCGGCTGCGTAGTGTGCTCGAGAGCGGTGATGGACTGGTCGCGCATACGCTGGTCGTTTCCAGCAGCGAAACGGTGGAAATCGGCGACAAGCAGCGACGCAGTGTGCTCGAGAGCGGCGATGGACTGGTCGCGCACACGATGGTGATTTCCAGCACCGAAAACGGCGGGAATCGGCGACAAGCGACGACACAGTGTGCTCAAGAGCGGCGATGGACTGGTCGCGCATACGCTGGTCGTTTCCAGCACCGAAAACGGCGGAAATTGGCCACAAGCGGCGGCGCAGTGTGCTCAAGGGCGGCGATGGACTGGGGAGGTCTTTGCGCCGAAGGGAGAGGGAGACGAGAACCGGCGGTGGTTTTCTGCAGTGTGGCGGCGGTGTATCGGACCGACGCCTGCAGAGCAGGACCGCGAGGTACGATCGTTGGGCTGAGAAATACATTATTGTATATTTTGTGACTGAATGTGACCTATTGTGACGCCTCTAACCTGTGTGACCAGTAAATAGACTGCTCTCGGCCGTATATGGTGATACTTTACACTGGTGCCGCACCGGATGCTCGGGCCAAGGCTCCCGGCATCACTTGCACAGCAATAAGTCTTAAGAATGGCTGGGTAGACACCTACCAGGTTACGTCTTAGAGCTTACTGATTCTACGCGGCCGATCATAAGACTTTGCGCAATGTGGATCCCTAAAGTCTTAAGAACAGGTACCGCTATTGGTGAACACACTCCCACCCAGAATCAAGAAGCCGTCGTTCGACGTCGGATGTCTTGGCCTTGAAGATTGGAATCTTCCGCGCTGCTGTCCATTTATTGTGGATGTCGTAGAACGATGTGTGGGACATGAAGGACATGGACGTTACTGTATGCAATGAAGAATACTGTGCCGCAGGACAATGTGCCAGCTCACCACTACTTCCTGTCTTGAGTAATGAGATCAATGCTCCCTCGTCGAAGTTATGGACGATTATGGTGCGCCCTCCCTTAATCCATCGCGTTGCAGACCCTTCGTATCTGGAGTGAGAACTGTCCGTAGATTGCTCGCTGTCGCTCGCTTGCGGCGATTCGAAGTCTTTGTCACCGCACCGTGGGCGGTGTTCATACTCATCGAAGGTTGCGTCGCCCTGGTCTAAGAGGCTATAGTCGTCGCGCGCCCTTCTGTACCCGCACATAGACAGCCAGAGCATAACGTGGGGGAGATTGTTGTCGCTGGTATGCCACTCCAGGGTCATACCCTCCCACTGATGGCCCGCTACATACCCGTAGACGGCTGTCCCTCCCAACAAGGAGTCTGTATACTCCAGTATGCTCGGAATATGACTACATTGCACAAAAGTGAACCACTCCCCCACTGCGTCGTGCACCGGTTTAGGCGTGTTGAGATATGCATGGCACACCATGCGTTGGCTCTTCCGGGACAACTGCCGCCACTTCCTGAGGTCGTCGCAGGAAAACCCGATGAAGTTGCACGCCCACACAATATCAAGTCTTCCCGCTGGTAAGCTCGAACGTAGCATAGAGACGGCGCACGCACATAGCATCGCCCATGGTGATGGGCGTCTTTAACTAAGAAGTTCGACCCGCCAACTTTGATTCGATCAGTTCGTAAGTTTAGCGACCGGCATCTTCACCCTTCTTATTGTGAACAATGATACTTATTCTGGACATTTCCATTAAACGGGGCCACTCAAGGGTTAACGTTGGTGTGATGGCTCAGAGGAACACCCGGTTGGTGGAATGCTTGAAAAGGTATTCTCTCTTAGTCAATCCGAGAACGGCTCAGCACCTACGGAACCCTCGCCAACCCGTCTCTCGTTCGACGTTCGTTTTTGAAGCATCTATCCGTCTATTCAGAGTGTCTTTGCTCTTGGTATAGCGGGCCTTCTAGTATTCCTCCCCTGGCGCTGCCATCAACTCCGCCGCCTTATGCATCAGCGCCAACCCTGTTGCGTCGGTGTACCACTTAAGTTTCTCAGCAGCCTCTGTCATGAAAGCTTCGTCCATGGCCTCCAGCCGCTCCTTCTCCACGCGCGCCTGTCCAGACGCTCTCATCCTCAGCATCGCCAGCGTAAGATCTCCCAGTATGCGCATCCCCTTGGGTCCTTCTAAGTTCTTCACCACATTTAATGCGGGAGAACAGTACGTACATTGAGGCGGCAGTTGTGCAACTCTCCGCATGTAGTATCGCTGCCATTGAACACCTGAGCATATCTCTACCTGGGCGGCCCGTGCGACTCACCATTTTCTACCGATGTACTCTGCGAGTTATGCACCGTGCACGCAAAGCCTGCCACTATGGGCACTTGTTGTCGTCTCGCGTGGTACGGCTCGGTGATCCCCTTCTTTTTGTACACCAACGCTTTTGTAGCAAAGGGTATGACAACTGACTGTGTCAGTGGGTGTTGCGCCGCGGTGCTTATCAGACTCACCTGTGCTTGTGACTCCCTTGTAGTTGACGAGTCTAACGCTTACGGACGTTGCGTGTCTACGCCCATCCTCCGTATAATACTCGATTCCCATCAGTGTGCCTCGGCTGCCGTTACTGATCCCCTGCTTGACGAGTATGTTGTCTGTCACTATGACCGGCATGCCAATAGCGAGTCCAAGGCGCCCTGCGAGGTCGCTGGCCGCCGCTTTCGGAGGCGCATTCCACGCATCCTCGGCATTCTGGCCCTGCAGTTTCATTCTAGTCTTGCCCTTTCCCACATGATCCATCGAGTAGTACACAGCGTATTCCCTCGCTGACGCATCGGCGTACGCCTTTGTCATTTGATGGTTGTGCGCGTCGCGTACCTCGTTGGTGTAGGTTATCAATGGGGCGGCCTGAGACGGGTTAGTCACCCATTGTCGAACAAGGGAGTTCGCGTCTTGAACGGCCTCTTTTTTCAGCATGTACGGCCGAAGGTAATCCAGATCCTTCTGCAGACAGGCTCCTGTCCGTAACCTTGCAAGAAGTTCAACAAATCTAGGCTGCTTCTGTCGTACAACCTCATCAAACACAATGGCCTTGTCAATCTCCCGGAAGCGTTGGTAGCCCGTGAGCTCGTCCTGTACCTTCTGACTGTTGGCCTGCACTTTCGACTTCTTCTCCACATAGTCGTGAGAATACAATGGGACACACTGGGGCCCCGTCAGTTGAAACTCGTCACCCGCAACCAGTATATCCAGCATGCCCCATTCGTCTTGAGAAAGAGCTCTCGCCGTGTTCAACCGCGATGTGATCTGATGTACGGTCAGCACAAGCAGCTTCGTGTACATGCCCTTCACCTTGTGAATGTCATTGCATCCTATGAAGTACACCTCGTCTATGACTAGCATACTCACGCCTGCCAGACGATTGGCCAGGCTCTCGCGCGCAGAGTAGCTTTGCATTTTGTCCTTGCCACGCATCGTAGACAGCATGGATGCGATGGTCGTGCCTCCCACATTGGCAGCAGCCACACCGGTGGGCGCCATGAAACATAGCTCTGCTGGTTTATTGACGGCCCCGTAGAACTCTCGGATTGCTTGATACACGTGAGATTTCCCCGTGCCCCCAGGACCACCTATGAGCATCCTGAAGGGTTTCCTTGCGGGGTTAAGTCTTTTGTCAATCCGCGCTTCAACCACCATGAGAAACGCTAGTCTAGTCCTCTGTTAGCCCGCACTACCGATCAAATGATGGAATGTACCTTTGTTTTGCGTTCAGTTGGTACTTGATGCTTATTGCCATGGCTGTTTTTCTCCAGTTGTCCATCTCCGTCCATGCTTCAGGTCCTCGGGCTGCCTGGACCCTCTTTCTGGCAAGTGCCTCTTCCTTCGCAAGGTCCGTCAGCCTTGCTGATCGCGGTGACCCCGTCCTCTCCTCGAATTCGTCATCTTCTCTTCACGTCAGGATGTTTCCGTCGCGCAGGTTTGGTACGCACTTGATCGAACATCTTGCTCCGTCTTATCCTCCCTCAGCAACTTATATTTGGCAGTTTGCGCTGCAGCGTTGGCCATAGCTGCACGCCGTGACTTCTCAGCATGCACGCCTTGTGCCACGCTCGCCAGTGCTTCCTGTGGCTTGGTGTATAGCCCCAGCCTCTCCGCTGTGATAACTGCCTTGGCCGCTTTCTTTGTGGTAATTGCTGGACTGGCTCCCTCCTCGTCGTCGTCTCGTTCGCCGTCTACCGTCTGTTGCCCTAGTAGAAATGCTGCGTCCTTGCAGAGGCTGTCGAAGTCGGCGTCTTCGTTGTAATCGGAGGGCAGGCTGTTGGACATGCAGTAATTGCTCCATGCCTTCTTGTGTCGAGCTGAATAGTCGTCCGCCGCCCGCCTACATTCCCATTGCTCTTGGAAGTGACCGATGACCTTTGCGTGAGCAATGGTCAGACATGGGGTCCAATCCGCCCACATGCGGACCTCGTCGTTCTTTCCACCCAAAGGATCCAGGTGGTTGCGTGACCAGGGCTTAAACAAGCAGAGCATAGCCACGGCGTACTTTTCTCTATGAGAGTCCAAATCGCTTCGTGGTATGTTGTGACCTATTAATACCGGAAGGCAAGGTTTTCTTCGCCGCTTGAGTACATGTGTTGGCGCTAGCGGATGCTTGGGTTCGAAAACTAGGACATCGGCTGCACGCAACGCGTCAGTACCATATCTTACCGTGCGGTGGCTGGGTCACCTGAATCCTCCGGCTTTGTTCCCTTCCTTTTTGTCACGCTCTTCAGAGTGACTCTCTCATACAACCTCAGTTGATCCCACATGCAGGTGGTTTCCAGTTCCTTCGGCCGGTACAATATGTCGTACGCCAAAGAGGTCGGCGGGGGCGGGTCTTCCAAATCCATCAACAGGACATTGTCACTGGCCGTGGGTATAATCTCTGCTTGCTCTTCTTCTTCGATCTCGTCTCCGTCGTCTTCCTCCGGTCTGTCGGTTCTATGTCATCGTTAGTCAAACATCTTTGCCACAAGTTCTGTTCCATACTCTCCGGCGCGCGCCTTGGATGCCGACGGCCTCTCGTTTTCTGTCTCGTCGTTCCCATCTTCCTCGTTGCGCCGATAGTCGCCATCCCGCCTGCAGATTCTGTTATCGTATGGTGTCCCTCGTGCATATGAGAGACTTACCGTTGCACGCCGTGGTCTGTATGCTCTTGAGGTCCGTCTCTGTGTCTTGCCCGTCAGTTCATGCGCACTCTCCGACACCTTGCATACCTTTCGCTGTCCGATGTGCTAGCACGGGTTGGGAATATGCGTGGGTTGGCCATTTGCAGTACACTGGACCAGTAATATCGGTCAAAGCTCTCGTTTGTGCGATGAGTGCCATGTCCCAGGAGTGCGGCTGCTACTTGTTGTCCGGACAATTCGCGCCGCCCGACCATGATGTTCAACGTCCGCCTGAGGACTAAGCGACTCTGTTCTGTCTCATCCGTTATCTCGGCGCCCTTGAGTTCGGCCGCCTCAACTGCCGCAGCCAGGGCTACCAAAACGACCGCGGACTCCATCGTAGCCTTCGCTGTGTAGCTGGACATGTACACGCTAAGTGCCATGCCCACCCAGCCTGACCCCACAAACTTCGCATCCGTGTTGCATTGCATTGAACCGCTCGACGTCTCATTGTATCCCCCCATCAATGCATTCGTTCGCTTGGCATGTATCGCTCCATCGTCCTCCATAGTCGACTCGGCATAGAGTTGTGCGGGCAAGTTGAAACGGCACAACTCGTCTCGCTCTGTTGGTGATAGTCTGGCCATTGCCATCTTCAACTTCTTGAAGCAGGTGTCGTTGTGTGAATGCTCCTGTCCACTGGCCTCTAGTACATCGCGTAGGTATTGTGCCCACTTCACATCGAAGTTGGGGTCTAGCGGTGTTGGCGGACGGCCCAACACAGAGTTTATGCTGTTCTTGCCGCGCGAAGTAGTGCCTATGGTTTGTTAGTAACTTCAATCGACTCGAAGTTTACTCGTCGCACCTTCTGGGTAGTCATGCTTGATTATAGCTTCAAGCCACGCAAACATTCTGGCTTTGAAGGCCTCATCCTCTTGGCACCTTTTGTGGATCTGGAGAGGAGATAGTGCTCCCTCTAACCAAATTAAAATGTGAATGTGCAATGAACCGCGAGCCTGAGATTCCACCACGCCGTAGTAAGATTTGACTCTGCCAAAAACCCCCCGTCGGTCAGAGCGTCCCGTTCCAAGTAATGTCTTGAGGAATATTGCGAACATCCTATTGTAGAACACGGCTGCCGCGACAGGGTTGTCGCTTACACTCTGGGCCCTCCGGAACTGTGAGTATCGAGCATCTGGGTGGCTGAACGGTGCATTCAGGTCGATGTCATGACCTGCGTCGAATGCCGCGAGTGGATTCTTGATGTCCGCAGGGTTGAGGGTGAAGAAGAGGGATGGCGTGCCGTGTGACCGACTAATGGCTCGAATCTCCTCGCGCATATGCTTGACCTCCCCTGTTGATCCAGGTATGTGCTCATCCGCAAAGTTGACGCAAGCCATTAGATCCATGATACGCTCCTCTTTCTCGTCCTTTGCCTCGTATCTTGAAAAATCGTTTCTTGCGCGTTGTTGTGCTACATTGTCCGCCACCTTGCGTATGGATTTCGCATCAACTTCACGCAATGCTGCCACTGCGCGCGTCCACCAGGCGCGTGTGACCGTGATTTTCGACTTATACGAGGACCGTCGGATGAGCAGCATGTTATGGACGATGAACGGCATGCTCAGGTGCGTTTGGAAGCGCGCGACGTGCTGTAATAAGAATTTGGCATGGTCTGCGAGGTCGATCTTCCTCAACGCTGGTTGTATGGTTCTTGTGCTATCCTCGAAATGGCCTACCCCGTAGGGAAACAGTGTGGGGAATAACATGGCAAACATGTCCGGATTTTCATAGCTGCTCATGGTCGCAGATGATTGTGATGACTTCATGAAGGCTCCATTCGCCTTAACATGGGCCAAAGCTTCAAGCTTGCGTGTGGTTAGGTCCGTCTGCCTCAATTCCACATCGAAAGATCCTGCCACAATGTCAGTGAGCACAATTGCGTCGTAACTGTCTGGCTCACCGCTGGATGTGACCGTTGCATATACGTCCTCCTGTGTCTCCTGTTCTTGCTGATTGTTATTTGAAGTCACTGCTCACCATCAGCATCGCCGCGGCTAAATTCTGTCAATACTCACCGCTGTTCGTCCCGCTTGGTCCTCCCTCCTGGGATTTCTCGGTACCCGTCTCAGTGGTCACTATGCAACATGAGTATCGCTTCGCCGTACTGACTGTCAATGCTCACCTCCGTTTCCTTCCCCAGCCTCTCCACCATTGGGCTCGTCCGTACCCGTGCGTACTTGGTCAAGCGTTACATCGTATGCGTTTGTTGCGTAGTTTGCCCCTTCTCCCGCCCTTGTAGCCGAATTCGCCTGTATATGCACGGGATACATAGGCGCCCCATCCTGAGTATTGCCTTCGTCGTCAGGGTACTCGCTCAGAGCCTGTTCGTCTATCTCAATGTCGGCGTACAAACGGTTATGCTTCTTGAGCCAGTTCAAGGCCTTGAGAATCACGCCGCGCCGGACCACGAGCGGCGACTTCTTGAGGGTTTCCAGAATTTCGGGGGTGACTGCCTTGTCGTCGGTAACGATTATAACGGCGATGTCGTCCCTGTTGCTTTTGTAGGGTCTGGGCAGCTTGGCTGCTATCTTTTCCACCGCGTGGGGATGAATACAGACGTTGCCACTGGCTCCACGTTGCCAATTTCGAGGGTCGTGCCGAGCCTTGAGCTTTACCCAACACTTGGTGCTATGTGCCCGTGATATAACCAACTCCTCCGCAAAAGACAGCCCGGTTAATTCCTCCGGCAACTCTCCGACCCAACAGCCATTTGCCCAGCTGCACAACGGAACTTCGACGAATTCCCGGCCGTTGCGCACTGAATGCCAGCAGTGCGAGCAGACTACATATTTGCCGTCAAAGAGCCGGCTCATCTTCATGGCACTCACGCTCGTTGTTTCGGTGAAGGCTTTGTACGCTTTGTTGAGCACACTCGTATCGAGGTCCTCCGGTGCACGGGTCTGCATGTTGCCTGGGTGGTCCTTGCCGTCACAGAACGAGCACGCGACTTTTTGCAATGCGGAGAGCGAGGTTTGGTCGTGGTATTCCTGCATGAGCTGGTTGATGTGTTCAGGCATTTGTTATGGCGGTTTTCGTGATCACGTACGGTTTTATTCAACGTCGGGGATGGCACTACAGGCCAATTAGCCTCCCAATAACGCTTGTCTTCAGCGTTCCATTTCTCCCATTTTGTCTTCCGAGATGCTTGAGGACGGCGTGTGGGTGCGGGCTCGTTATCGATTACCTCGAAATCCACGGGCCTCTCCCGCTCCTGAAACCTCCGTAATGCTGCTTGCCGAATCAGGCAGCCGTCGTTGCACCCCGTCTGCATATGTCGTAGATTGAGCACGGTGAGTTGATCAGACAATGCTGTGTCCCCAGCGAGGTCGATTGGAAGGTTGTGTTCATCGGCCAATATCTGACCGCCCAGACTAGTCATCAGATGTCCTTGTGTCTGTACCTCGTACATGAAGACGCTCGACTTGACCTGGCGGTCTATCGATTTATCGGCTAGTAGGGCGTCAATTGCCCGTCCTCCACCGCGTGAAGTATATAACACACCGTATATTGACGTCCATCTGCTGTCCGGTCCTTCATACTCAACATCTTGGGCGGCGTCTACCTCTCCACGACACATGTGAGTGCACTTGTGCAGGCGCAACTTGTGGAACAGTTCGTGTCCTCCGGCTGCTTGCACATGGTGTGCTTGGCCCATTTTTTTCAAGGCGTCGTAGTCTGCCGTGATATCCAGGCTACTGAGGGCGCATTTTAATCGAGCGTTGTTGTGTTCTGGCGTGTACGCAAACGAATATCTGATGCGGTTGCGGCCTGCGGCATTTTGCTCGTCTGTGTGTCAGTGAGCCCTCTATCTTAGAGTGTAAAATACGAGTGTGCTTACGCTCTTGGTCTCCGGTGTCCATTCCGGTGTCCATTCCTAGGTCTATGGGGCGTCAAAGAAGTCCCAATCTGCCACAGAAGGCTCACCATCGACCCGCATCGTCTGTGTGAACCTAAGCCATGGCTTGTCTTTCTCCGCATCCTCCACCGCTTTTGCTAGTGTGCCTGCGCTTGGGCTGCCTGCGTCCGTCTCCTGGGATACTCTTGCACGCTTCCTGGCTGGCTGTAGTCCTGGCGGGTCGGATTGGTTCGTCCTTTTGCGTGTCGTGGTCCCGCTCGACGCCTTTTCCTTCAGCGAAGTCGGATCGAACTGTATAAAAACCAACTGGTCGCTTGGTGTCGCTATGTGCAATCAGCCTTCGTTTCATGGAGGTCCATGCACATTCACTCACGTTGCGTCTGTGCCGCGGTGCCTGCCAGCGAGGTCGGATCGAACTGTATAAAAACCAACTGCTCGCTCGGTGACGCTATGTCCAATCAGCCTTCGTTTCTTGGAGGTCCATGCACATTCGCTCACGTTGTGTCTGTGTCGCTGGTTCAGCTTGTGAGCTTCCGGGGTACTGTGTCGTGTTGAACGCAGGCTGCGCTGCCGGATGGAATTGGATGATAGTCTGTAGGCTATCCTGTGTTGGGCCTGCTGGAGGCCTTCAGCGCTACACTCTCGTTGCACATTGAAATAGCGCCTTACCTTGAGCTGTCGTCGATGAGCCCGCCCACGTCGAAGGCCCTGCCGCTGGTCCAGCCTGTGGGGTTCCGGTGTGCTGTGTGCCGTTGAATGCGGGCTGCGCTGCCGGATTGGATTGGATGATAGTCAACTGGCTATCCTGACTTAGCTCTGCTTGAGGCCCTCAGCGCTTCACTCTCGGTGCATGTCGAAATAGCGCCTTACCTGGAGCTGTCGTCGATGATCCCGCCTGCGCCGAGGGCCCATATCCTGTCGGTGCGGTCGCGGCCTGCTGTGTCTGCCTTTTACTCGCTTCATGCAACGTTAGCATGCATCTTCATGACGGAGGGAAACAAGGCGTATATCGTACATGGCTGGCTTTGCTGATCCTCGGCTTCATCTGGTTCTCGCGCGCGCTTCTCTCGATTCATTTTGGCGTACGCGCCACACTATGGCCGTCAATCGTAGATCCTCTTCTGTGTCACCCGCTGGCCATTTCACGATCGAATCGAGGCTCAAGTAAAATTTCTTAACTGCATAAGTGCGTCCTATTTAAGCGCTGCACTGTTGTGCGCGCCCTTGCCTCCTCTTACCTCGCTTTCATCATGTCGAAAGTTTCTGCACCCTCCAAAAGGCCGAGTTCGCCAACGGCGCCATCTACTGGAAGTGAAGCTAAAAGGTCTAAGGGTGCAAGCAAGTAGGTCGTGGACTTCTGGCTACTGAGACGCTTCTCACATCGCCGTCAGCACCACTAGGCGTACCCGCGGCGCTCCTGCGTAAGCCCTCCTGTTGCCGTATACCTGTTTCTCAATCATGGCATGCCTAGGGTCGTCGACGATGCGGTTCTGCCCACTGGTGGCGACGACGCCGCGATTGGTGATCCGTTGTCTCTGTGCGTGGTATTTTGGTGTTTGTCGTCGTCCGCTCATATCGCGCAGTGCACCTTCTCCGGATATTGTCATGGACTCTTCTGCCAAGTCGACCATCCAAGGTGTGCCCACCGACGGCGAGAGGTATGTCTTTAATTCGACTGTCCTGGACAAGATGCTGATGCCTGCTATCCCGCCCAGCACTGCTGACTCTAGTCCTTTGCCAAACGAGTATGTTCTGTCCATGGTCCCTTTGACGTGTCTCACAGAGTCCATAGGTCTGGTAAGGCGTCGGCGCCCCCGACGTCCCCTGCGGCACAACAGGGGCCATCGCAGCCAAGTGAACTTCACTCATCGCCCGCCACCTCCGCCACTTCCATCGACACCCTTCGTGAGCGTTTGAGCAAGTTGATCGCCCTTGAACGCTACCCCGAAGTCGGCTTTCGTTATAAAGGAGTGCGTCCTCTGGACAATATTCCGTCGGTCGCTGCGTGGGAAGATTTTCCCAATGAACCCGACGTTATAGAGTGAGTCGTCTTTATCAACGCATGGTTACCGCTGTCCTCATTCACCCCCGAAGACGCCTCTTTAAGATCTGTGCATTTGCTCGTGGGCATAATCTTGCGCCAATCTTCAACATAGACAAGTCCCTTTACACCACAACCATTGGCACGTCTGGAAGCTACTCTCGACGAGTGCTTTTCAAGGGGAAGACTGACAAGCTCAGTACCGCCTTCATGCCGGACGGTGGCTTCGGCACTGTCGTTCGCGTCGCTACCTCCAACACGGCACCCAACGAGTATAGTCGAGTGCTCGAGATTACGGGACAGGTGCTGCACCGCATGGGTCCTCGCAGCGTCTCGAACATAGCTCATCTCCTTGAGTTCGACGCCCCTGTCACTACCATCGGGGAGGAGGGCTTGTCCTTCGCCACCAGCACCGAGTCACTCGATGATCCCAGGTTCCAGTGGATGTTCAAGAAGGCTGAGATGAATGGACGTAAACACGGCCCGTCTCCGCGTCCAAATGATGAATCCAGTATGTCCAGCATTCTCTGTGTTGCTTCTGTCTAACTGTTAAAGTTCCTATCTACAATGGCCTCAAGACATTCGATCTCTACAACTATCACCTGATGTCTCCCCTCGAGGATGGCCTGTACCCCGGCGACTATGCGTTCATCGCCTTCTCGCTGCAAGGTTATCTCGACACTGCAAAAACCAAGGCTGCGAAGGGCAAGGGCAAGGGCAAGGATGACGCGCAGAATGCCGGCAGCTCCGGCAGTCTGCCATCGTCGCCCAAAAAGAGTCCCTCGTCGCCCAAGAAGTGGGGTTCGCCAAAGGGGAAGAACGCCACGAATGATCCTCCTCCGAAGGACGCCATCCAAAAAGCGAAGTTCAACATTCTATTCGCCGTTCTCCTCGCGCGCCCGGGGACTTGCGACGATGACGACGACAAAGTCTGCGGGGCAGTCTGTGACTACCTCAAGGACGAAACCCCAATCGGCGTGAAAGCTACACACCCTATGTTGCCGTTGCTTCCGAATGAGCCGCAGCCAGGTGAGATGGGTGATGGCGACGACGACTCCGAGGCCCACGATATCTCGGAGGTCTTTTAGCTTAGACATGTTAGTTTTGGTCGTTGGAGTCCGTGTACGGTAGTTGTTGAATATAGGCTTCCCTGCGCCCATGTGCTTTCAAAGCATGCTCGTACCCGTCATGATCAGCCAAGGTCAGTTCGACATCAGATTTGAAGTAGAGGTACATAAGCGTACCGAGCAAATGGTATTATATATTAGATGTAACGTACGGCGCACCCTCCGATGTATGTACCAATTACTCAAAATACATCTCCTTCCTCCTGAGCTCGTCCCAGTCACAGTCCGTGTTCATGCCTGCAGCTTTGGCTTGTTTGATGGTTTCCATGCCGAGTTCTGCTGTTTGGAACATCGTCGCCTGGTTGAAAAAGACGCAAGATCCGCGCATGTACATGGCATCCTCATCGAGAGCCTTGCACTGGTCGCGTGTTTCCTTGGTTGGCTTGGTTGGGCTAACCAGGATCTCGACATCTCGCATTCCAGTAATGTCTGCCGTTTCGAATGCCTTGCACAACTGCTCCCAATCGTTCCCTTCGACATGCTGCTTGAGGTCCTTGATATCTGAAGGACGTAAATCAACGCGCTCCAAGTAGACGGGCGGCCTACCATAGTTGAAATGATAAAACAACGCAGATGGGTATGTTAGCGCGACACCGGCAGGAATCTGAACAATAATTCCAGCATCCCAAATACATAACCAGCACAGCTCATTGGATTTGAAAGCACCTGGCGGGGATCAGCGAGGTGATTCTTTTGGATAAAGCAGGCCACAGTACCAAATATGTAGATGGTACATAAACCAATCGCGATGTTCATGGCGTCGACATGTGGCAGACATTTGACAAACCGTGAACCTCTACCCCAGTTCAGGCAAAAGTTCCAGTAGAGGCCGTACATGGGGCGGATGCGGTACTTCTCCCACATGCGATCTGCAAGATGCATGTAGCGAGTGCGAATGCCGGGGAAGTGCTCCAGCGTTGCATTAACCATCATCCTGCTCGAAGGTCATGGAGGGCAAGTACCCTGTACTCGAGGTACTCACGTTACTCGATGCATAGGTCCATTCTGCCTAAACAAAGTGCTGAGAGCTCTCTGATTCCTGGGAACGCGATGCCATGCGCGAAGGTGGGGCTTCTATCGAACGCATCGGGTGAGCGTGTGGTCAAATCTGAGAGCGGTCAAACTCACTTTCTTGTTGTTTCGGTCGTGTCCGGAAATCTGAAAGAAGTGGGGGCCCCTGGCACCATTGCCCGACATCGATGTGCATGCGATTACAAACATCTGAGCCTCGTATATAAACTGCGCCATGAACGGGTCCATTGCGTAGGTGCAGTGGTACACGGTCTGTCGATGGTTGATGAAGGCCTTGAGAGCCGTGCGGAAAATGATCAGGCGACCCTGTCTGTCGTATATCTTCGTTGGAAGCTGGCCGCTTGACAATTGGTTAGCTCGTGGCCATGACCTGTATGCACGGTGTTCTTACATATTGCGAAACGGAATGGGCACGAAGTGCTTGAGATGCGGTCCAAGCGCATTGTCAAGCCACAGTCGTCGCACAGTGTCCCCAACGGACCTTACCATCGCACGTGTCCCTTGCCATCCTCCCTTCGCAGCGGGCGTAGTATCGACGTCGATTTGAGGCGCAAATTGAGAGTCTATGCCGCGGGCGTTTTCTTTGCGGAGCGCGTTTTCCTGAGCGCCTCGTCTCGAGTGCTGTTTGCAAGCCATGGACTTGACCTTGGGCTGCTTCGGTGCATGGGATTGACGACCCTGACGATAGAACATGGCTCTCTCCTGCTTGTTGAGCGGGTGCTGGTTGGAACGGCCGCCTCGGTTGGCCGTGGCAGGATTCCGTCGATGTGACGACTGCGTACTGGACGGAGCGTTGGGTCGGTTCCGTTTGAGGTTGTCTCTCTCCGGGGGTAGGTCTTTCTGCGGGTGTGAGCGTTTGCGTTTGGCCTGCGCTGTCGGGTCATCCTTGCTTGTTGATGCCGACGGAACACCGGAAGACGGAGCAGTATCTTCGTGGGGTACAGACAACGCGCCTCCGACGTCCTGGGTGTAGTCGACGCTCCAATGGGGATTGAGTGCGTTCTGGTGAAGCTTTGCGGCCTCGAAGCCGTAGTGTATGACAATGGGTAGCGCCCAGAACAACGGGTGCTCGGCCAGGGGATAGTCGACATACTCGACCACGGCGTCCTGCAGTCCTTGCGCGTGGTCCACGGGAGGCGCAGGTCGCCGGCGGTATTTCTCGACCATGGCCAACCAGGCAGTAACAGCGTCTTCAGCAGAAGAGATGGGTCCGGTGCTAAGACTTGTTAAAACGGTCGTTCAGCGTGGTGTGGCGGCGCACCTCATTGAATCAAGCGCACTGTCAAATACATGCTCCATTCGGTCGAATGAGACGTCTTCCGGGCTCAGCCTGTCGGCCTCGTCGTCTCCTATTGCTTCGTGTCCAATGCCTCCACCACCACACCCGTCGTCTGTCGGCCGTAGGTCCGTCGCATGCTCTCCGGCTTCAACTAGTCGGTCCACAAGGCTGAGTTCGGAGTCAACGGCAGAGGCGAAGACCTCCTCATCGTGGTGTACGACGGGCTTCCTGCGGCGCGATTCCGGTAAATTGCTGTATCCCTCATATGTCGGCACGCTATAGACATCAGCGTGAGGGACCATAATGATTATAACAGGGACTTACAGAAGATTGAGAGCTGCGCGCATGCTGCGCGTCAGCACTCCAGTCATAGCGACGGCCGGGCGACAGGCGGAGTGATGGTGGTGGTGGACGTAGGCAGCAGAGTTCGGGGGCCTAATCGCGGACTGGCTACACAAGGGCGACACATCAGTTTGACACATTCAGCACGATCCTTGCCCGTGCGCACACGAGGCCATTCGTCTGTGTCATAAAGCGGACAGGCTTCGGAATAAGCCAATGTCCCGGTCGCTGCATTAGATGCTGCGACCGCGTGAAGGGCTTTGGAATAAGCCTTCTTCACGATACGCGCCCTTCGAAAAGAAACGCGGGCCATCTCCTGAGAGACGGCAAGGGTGGCTTCACCGTCAGATACGCCATTTATACTCGCAAGTGGCTATAACGGCATGCGAATCTTGGTCACGTGGTTTCATTGTTGTACGTGATCCGCTGCACAGCCTCGTTCTAATTCCCGACAATTAACTCCGCGTGAGCAGGTGGCCCGCGTCAGTCCAGTTGCATCGATCACTCAGCATACTGCGTGGCGATAAAGTGCTCCCTGGAGTCACTGATGGGTCATTGGTGTGGAGATTGCACGACGGGCTGCTGCGATAACTACGCGCAGTCGTGGTACACGCATCTGGAAACCGCTACATATCCCAGGCTAACTTGTGGTACTCCAGGTTTAGTCAGGCCTCATGTTACTGAACCTATCAACCTGTACATCCTATGCCGTATGAGCTAGTCTAGGTGCACTCAGGTTGTATAGGTCAGTTAGGTTACTACAGGTTTACCTTGATTTGTGAGTCTAGCATAGGTTACCTTAAAGTGACCTAGATTGGCTCAAGTTAATCTATATCAAGACATAATATAGCCTGTAACTTAGAGTTTCCTAGGATGCTCTAGGTTAACCTATACCTAGGTCAAGTAGAGTGTGTAGCTTAGGATACTCAGGTTCTCACAGGTTAGTATATGCTACCTTGGGTTATATTACTTCTTTAGTACTAACTGAAGCCAACCTATAATGTATAAGCTGTCAGAAGTCAGGGAATAGAAACCAAGCTTCTACCATCTGATATAGGTTGCCTCTTGATTTCACAA
>KN880709.1:0-30397 GCA_000934385.1 Cylindrobasidium torrendii FP15055 ss-10
AGCGTAAAGGGATTAAAGTGCATCGTGTGACTCACTCTCCTCGACGATAGTTTGTACTTCGGTACTTAAAATTGGACGTCGGCGGTCACCTAGTGATTTAGCCACTCAGACAGTTGACCCCTCTGGCAACTTGTCTTCGCGTTGAGCGTACTCGAAAGAGGGCTCCGCACCAGTTCGAACGACCTTAGAAGAAATTCTATTGAAACAATCCAAAAGCCTTAAATACCCCACGAACTTAGTGTTTGGTGTGTGTGTGTGTTGGTAGCTCATTGCCTTCGCCCATATATCAGCGCATCACCGGGAAGGATCGGAAGGATTGAACAACACCTCGGGGACGTCGGCAGAACAGATGGATGCCAGACAAACCCAAAGGCAAAGCCTCCTGCAACCTATACGCGTTAAGCACACCGGAACCCTGGGTTGAGGTCTATGGAAGTGGAGCGCGATCCAGCAGGGTATGAGAAACCACAATTCTTTAACTAGCAAACCTCTACATGCGAGACTGGTATATCTACTCTAGATGGCGAGCTCGGAACCGGAGAAGTAAGCGTAGCATCGGAATACTCTTGGAATGAGATAAGGAACATGTAAATAGCAAAGCCAATGATAATACACCAATAACCTGCCGCAGCCAAGATGTCCATGTGAAGATAGCAAGGACCGCATGGTCTTGAATGAGTGTGTGTGGAATGAGTGCTCGGAATGACACGTAGAGTGCGAAATGCAATGATAGCACTTGGAGCCCAGAGACAACTGGAGACCGAGGTCAAGAGCGATGTGCCGGGCAACAACTTGGCGAGTCATGACTCATTTGCCAGAATACGCTTGACAGAGTGTGTGTGGTGTAGGGAGATGCACAAAGCAAATGCGAGCACATAGTGAAAGCGCAGCTTGAACACATCAAGGCAAAAGCGAGTTGGCATGAATGTATGTCGGAAAACCGCTCAGCCCTTATAAGTAGCTTCTAAGGCCATTTCGACCCTTTGCCAGCCGATCGCCTTATAAGCTGCTTATCGGAGAAGAGTCGCCAAATATATGCATATGTTAAGGTACGACTTATAATGGGCAACCGGCTGCAATCACATCGTTGTGATCCGAGGCGTGATCGATCCCAAGCCTTATAATCATGATTATAAGGCTTCTTATAATGCGCTTATAAGATGGCTTATAAGATGGCTTATAAGCTTGATTATAATGTAGTAAATAAGGTACATCTTCGGGCTCTATGGTCGGAGGCCAAAGCAATCGGGTACTGTCCGGTCCGGCAACTAACGTGCCTCTACGAGCCGGACCCGCGTGGTCTAGGGCGGGACCGCGTGGCGTTGGGCGGGACCGCGTAGGGTGTTCAAATCCTGGCGCAGTCGACGTCGGGGGCTTGTGCAACGCGTACGTGGTGGGGGCGCTGCGTGGCCGCACATTACCCGCGTAATTTTTGGCTGCTGGTTCGAAAAATGCATGGCCAAAAGGCGTACATGTAGTCTCCGGCGAATCCGCCCAAATCGGATGGCTCGGCTAACCATATGCCGGCAGGGCAAGGCCTCATAAGGCAAATATAAGCCAATTATAAGGGGATTATAAGGTGATGCTGTTGCTGCAGCGCGGTCCGGCCCCCCGGCAGCCCAAATGGCTCATAAGCGTTCTTATAAGCTAGGTCAAGAAAAATACCCATGTACTTTGCTGATACAACTACTCACTGAGTAAATGGTACCTTCAGAGACATTGTCAGCAAATTAATTCCTCACCGTGGAGCCTGAACTTCCTTCGGTAGACAAAGTATTCCAGAATAATGCTATATTCATTGTACAATGCCATTAGCTACCGAAAATATTCGATGTAATCACCTGGATGTATCAAAGGGTTTGAGTAATACAGCACTGATCATGGCAACATCATTTAGTAGCAGCCCTCGGGAGTTGAATTTACATAGTCCTCGTCGGCATCAAACGCATCTGGATCTTCGTCAGACTCCAACGGCGCCTCGTCGATTTCTCTGAGGCTCCTTGCTATCTCGTCCTCCGCTTCGTGTTGCAGATTATGTTTCTGAAGCACCTGAGTAGCGCTATAGGAACGTATGACCGGTGGTGTCTGCTGTCTCTGCGTTGTGTTGGATATGCCGTTGCGCGGGCCGTTGTTGAGAGATCTCGGGGGTGCAACCGATGAGCTGACGGTGGGCGTTGTCGGGTTAGCGCCAGGCGGGCGAAGGATCGCATGCGCGCCTAGCTTCTGCGTGTTATAGACGCTACCACTTCCGTTACGATTGCCCAGCGCTGCCGCCGAATCCGAAACAATACGTCCAGAGTTTGCCCGATTCACAGGTGCTATGGATGCCAAAGACGACGTGGATGTTGATGAGTAGGTGTGGCTGCTGTGTCGCGGGGCGTTGCTGGGACGCGAAGACGGGTGGCCCAATCCCAGAGCTTGATGTCCACGGAGGACTGCAGGCGCGCCAATGCCCCCAGTCACGCCAGTATTCATCGACGGGGCCTGCTGTCTCTCGGAGAGAAGAAGATACTTGAGGCCTGGGGTGAGACTGAGGACGCCGTTGCGCAGCAAGCTCTTGAAAGCATCGGGCTCAGACCGCGCAAACTTGGCTGTCGTCATATCGTGCTCAGTGATTGGCGGCGCGCTAGGTAGAGCTGTTTCCGCTGGAGAACCGGGGGCAGCAGCACTTCTGTCGATGGTTGTAACGACTCGGGCGGCGCTGGAATCGAATGGAGGAGCCTGCATGCCTTGGCCTTGGTTGGATGTTTGATCTGTGCGTGGGCTCGTTGAGCGAAGGGCTCCTGGCGTACGGATTTCACCGTGGTCGCCGCTGCGTTGGATCTCTGGTATCTGCAAGCGACCAGTTGGCTGTGATGGCACCGACGAAGGATTGTTCGCCACCGAGGAGACACTCTTCTCCTGAGTGCGGAGGGCTTGTCTGGGCTTTGGGCGATTGCTCGTTTGCGACGGCAGTGTCGGGAGAGTGTCACTTGCTGCGGTAGCAGCAGTTGCACTTGCAGTTCCTTTGGCCATTGCCGCTTCTGTGTACCACAGCCCATCTTCTTCGCCGCCGGGATACATCTGGAGACCCCATTCGTTGCTGTCACCCATAATCTCGTATGCTTTCGCTTGAGTGGACTTCATTGCGTCCGCGACAAGTAACTGAACGGCAGTGGGAACAAGCACCGCCCGATGATAGTCCTCTGGTGTCGCCGGAGACGCAACTTTTGCAATGCTGTCAACGGGGAACATATCCTTGAGCACCTTAGCTATAATGATCTGCCCACGTTCGCCGTAGCTATCATCCTATCAGAACATATGCAACAAGAATGTCAGTACACTTACTAGCCACAGAGACCAAGTGATTCTATGGACGACGCTTGCTCTGCAGTCGCCGTCAGATACGCTTTCCAGAAGAGGTTTTTGCCCCGTGTATTGCCCTTCGCCGCAACAAGTTTGGATAGGCGCCCTTGGAACGCCGATGACCGCAAGATTTTTTCGATGCCATCCCAGTCAATGTCGGGGTATGGGTGTGCTCGATGTTCGAGGAGCGATGGCTCAGCAGCGTGACGAATGCATACTGGATGCGGGGAGGGAACCTCTTCAAGGAAACTGACACCATCCGGGTTCGTAGCACGGGGAGTCTTGATGCTATGTTCTAGTGCTTGATGTAGCATGGTACGGAAGAGCGCAGAAAGGTTCTCTGCGCACAAGGGAGCGTCGCACAGAGGGCAAAGTGCTCTGGCCAAAGGTACAGCGCCGTGTGAGTGCAATGGTTCGGCAGGGTCTGAACCTGACGAAGCAACTTCCGACTCAATCTCCTCAATGGCTTCGACTTCCTCGATAACTTCAACTTCATCGTCGTCCTCGCCTTCGGCATCTTGGCTCTGGGCCCTGTACGGGCGCGCAGATATGATGAGTGTTTCATTGCGCTCAACGTCGATGACGACGTTATTCCCAGAACTGCGATGGGCACCAGTGACAGATGGCTTGAGTATCCCGAGGAGTGGCGGAAGGGTATGCCTAGGAGCTTGGTCAATGTCAGATAAGTACGTGGTGAATGAGCCGTACGTGCTGCTGCCAACATCTGCACCTGATGTGCCCTCTAGATCATCGTCCGCGGGGGCAGGCACAGCGTAGTCTGAATCGTTGAAGTCCACATCCACCTCAGCGCCAGAGAATGGGCCGTCGATTGTGTTGTCGCGTGTAGTAAGGCCCGCAAAGTCGCTGGCGAGGCCTATAAGACAAGTAAGCTTCCAAAACAAGCTGTGTGGCTCAACTCACCATGATGGTCAAGCAAAGGGGTCCCTCCATCTTGCGCAGTCCCTGCACGAGGTTAGTATAGCCACTCAAAGGTTGTGCCGCCTAGTATTTACCTGGTTGCCCCAGATCGAATGATAAGCTGGGTGCACCTGCACTTCGTGCCGCCTGCGCAAAACGCTGTGCTCGAAGGGCTACCTGGTCGGTTGCAGGCGTTGATGAGCTGCTCTGGGATGCTGTACTCGCGGTGCGTTTCCCAAAGAGATGCTCATTGAAGTAATCGAGCGTCCGAAGCATCCCTGGGTCTTGGGCTTTGAGCTTGAGGTCGACCAGAATGTTGTACGTCTTGAGCGTCTCCCCGAAATCGATATCGGTATCTGCGCCTACTTCGGTAAAGAAGCGCTCAGAAGTAGCTGTGAAAAGAGCCTGTCCCATCTTCTTTTAGATGATCGTAACATTGCCATGTGCATGGGACTTACCAGCAAGCCTCCCAGAGCAATAACGGAGGCGTCGGCTATCATATCCAACTTCTGCGCTATATTCTTGCGGCCGTCGACAAGCTTCGCATGGCCAGACAGGGAGTTTGCCCCAAGGAAAGTGAGCTTAAGACACTATGTAGAAGATATTCAGCGTTGCGGATATGACAAAAGAAGTTGAACATACATTGAGAACGCACTCTACGCGAAACTCTGTTCCAGGGATGAGATGACCGTTCGAATCTAGTTCAAACAGCATCGGGGGTATCGCTTCAGTTGCAGTGAACTTTCGCGCGGTCGTGTCGTATCCGATGAGGTAGGACCACTCGGACTCGGTGACAATGTCCGCGACAGGCCGTCCAGCATATGGGGCAATAGCAGATTTCGCGAAGATATCCTCGCGCTTGTTACGACAACGATTGGACAACATTGACCTGAACCTCGCCTGTCCTTTATTCATCTAGAATAACGTCAAGTGTGAGAATGCAGTTGAGTTGGCGGGTTTGCAGTCAACTCACAACTGCTCGTACGCGTTTGTTCGTCCTGTACTTGATAACATCGTCCCGAGGTACCAGAGTGTAGAAACTACGAATGATTTCGAGGTCGAGGCGCCCATGGTGGTCAAGAGGCTTGCCGGTCACAGGGTCTTGGTCGTGGCCCAACGCATAAGTGACCGTGTCGATGGGGTGTTGGAGGACGATCTTCTCGTACCACAGATAGACGATGGCCATCTTCTTGATCCACGGGAAGTCCTTGGGGCTTGGGGGTGTGCCATCGTCAGGAGGTCCGGCTGGAGCTGCTTCCACAGCTGCTTGGAATCGAGAGCTTCGCGTAGACCCCACAAGCTGTACTAGGGCTTAGGAAAGGAGGTGATTCTAGGAGATATGTATTCACCTGAGTTTGAACTTGCGGCGGCTCGGGACGTTGAGGCACAGCCACGGCTCCTTGCCCCGCCGCCGTCGGTGCGCACAAGGGTGACGATTGGCCGTGATTAGACTGACTTGGGAGCTTGACGGAGAACTCTTGCAAGAAGTCCTGAACGTCGGTTGCGTTTAGCCAGCGATTAGCTTGATGGGCAAGCGCCGAATTATCGTCGAAAGTGGGCGGTTGTCCCGTCTGCTTTTGCGGATATGGCGGGAGGAGCTGTTGAATAGGTGGGCAATCCTCCAGCCTTCCACCAACGACATGTCCACCACCACCGCGCGCTGGTCCACCTGGGCCAGGCGCAAATAACCAGTTGTCGTGGCCGGGTGGTCCAGCGCCTTGCGGATGCGCATACCCTTGGTTAATGTAGTTCATTCAGGACTAGACAAAATTTCATTTAGCGGTTCAGAGCGGGAGGCCAGGAGGGTCGACGTACAAGAAAATCGTCTGTTCGAAAAGCGCACTGATGAAGGGCGAAGGACAGATGGAGTGCGATACTGAAAAGACTAGCGCACCACGCGGGCGATGGAAATTCAAATTGTGCAGGGAGGTGATGCGTGCTTGATACTCTTTGAAATACGTTAACCCGTATGGGATTGTGGCTGGGCACGTTGTGCATACCCTGGAATGCAAGAGATTGGTAAATATAACCATAACGCCGTGCATTTGAAGCTTACCAGAACTGGGCAAAGTGGTTCAGAGGGATGGCGTACCACAGCCATCCCAGTGGCGCGGCGGTAAGTTGGTGGGGCCCGCGATTTCATTCAATTGAAGGGAGGACACGCCAGATATTTAATGAGATGCATTGGATCCACGCAGCTCCTGGGGAGAAGCCGCTATTTCCCCAAGCTCAGTCGACGGTGTTCAGAATAGTGTACCAAGGGCCTGTGTTGTTTGACCATCCGCCTTCCGCTCCCTTCGGTTCGTAAATCCAGTAAAGAAATAGGCCAACAGGTACCCGGGCGGCATAGGGTGATTCAGAGGGTGTGGGTGAGGTTTGTTCGACAAGCATCCTGCTAGGACCGACGGGGTTACTGCCCATGCATGAGCTCAACGAAGACTGTGCGTCTTCGCTGGGAAGAAAGCTGTACGCCTCCTCCTTTGCTGGGTGTGCCGCAGTGTTTTGAGGTGGTCCATGGTGGTTGCTTGCGAAGTAGCCGATCAGCGAATTGATGAACTATGATCGCCAATTCCAAACTCGACCATCATCATCGCTCACCAAATAGACTATAGGTAACATTTTAATCCTCTTCGATGCAGCCGCTTCATGTTAGGGAAGGCGTACAGCCATCTCATAGAGCAATGACGTACAGTCATTGTTTGTCATGTCGCCCGCTGTGAAGTCTTGTTGGCACGATGCTAATGAACACAGTCATGGACACCATCGAAAGCACCGCAATGTCCAAGTCATCTTACCGTCATGTGGAGAAGAACCCGCGCCGACTACTACAGTATGGGGCACAAAACCCGGTCAGCGAGCATCAGCGTGAGTACACCATAAGTTTCGAAATGTGGTCTCACGTTGCCGTAAAGCCTTCAACACGATGGATGGCCGGGTTGCTGCCCTTCATCCAACATCTTACTTGCTCATCACCACGCCCAACGTCGACTATATTCCAACCCCTGTTGTCGGGAAGGCAGAAACTGTCTTCGTGCGGGATGACTTGCGTTTGGGAGAGCATGACCCAACACAATGGCCGCAACACTGGAATCCCGAATTTCCACACCTTCCTTGCATCCCGCGCAAGGAGACAGCACACAGTTCTCGTAGCGTTCTCTGGGCATCCCCGCTGAAGCAGCCGAGTGACTTTGTTGTGGTCAGTCCCACCTGCGGTAAAGGACTTGGGCAGTTAACTCCCCAACTTCGCACCGACCTCAAGAACACCATTCACGAAATTACGACCGCAGCTGAGCGTACGGTCCCAAAAGACCTTCGACTTACGCGCCAACTCTTGGTCGGCATCGACCACTTCCACTTCCTCATCGAGAACCGTCCACTTCCGTACTACCGGACATTGCTATCGCTTCGTTGTCTCCAGCGCGCAATGCTCGAGCTAGACGCTCTAGTCAACTACTACGAGCACGTAGTTCCCGTCTTCAACGGCACTGGGGTATCTCAAGGAACAATTCCCCCTTCGAGAGGATGGATCGGTGCATTCACATCCGACACACTCGCAGCAAGGCGTCTCTGTGCTTCCGGATGTCCCGTATGGCTTCTATGGTCCGCCGAACGACATACAAGTATTCGTTGCTTCAAGATTGCATCTCCACAGATGGCAGCGGACCATCTTTCCACGGCCCAGCCAGCTATGTCCAGCTACTGCCAAACATTATATGACGGTCCCCTGGGTCATACGAAGAAATACCTTCGGATCCGCGATTGGGCATTTGTCGACCTGGGAAAGCTCTTCAGCCCTCTCAATCTCTTTCAACTCCCTTCGCGCCCATCCGGTGGAGCGCTGCCGGGACCAGCCACTTCATCTCAGCCCGTTCGCCAGCGCAGTACTGGTGAGTTCGAGTTATAGACCTGGCAAGTGCGCGCTTATCACATCACCTAGTGCGCATTCCAGGTGGCAACAAGACATTCAAAGTAGCCTCCCATCAGCTTCTGTGTCCAGTCGTCAGAACTTGGGGGAACGCGCAAGAGACAATTGACGTCTCGACTGCACGCTGCATGGATCTGACGGGATGCGAGCGCTTCATCGTTCCGCGCCCAGACATCTTTGTGTCCAGCGGCAGCAACGACGGTATTGCACGCTCCTTTGCATCGTGGCTTCGGGTTCGGCCTGTCATTCTTGCCGCACTTAATCGGCCCGCCAAAGACACTCTACAAGATTTTCCGCAGATATCTCATCAGGCATTTCGCATTATTCTCCATGAGGGCACGCTTGATGTCGAACCACCTCGTCTTGACTCTGGAGGCGCGCATACACCAACGACAGGCTCCTCCGAGCTATTTGGAAGCACGCGCGCGCCCTCAAAAAAGAAGAACAAAGGATCTGGATCAAGACAAAAAGAGGCGCGCAATCGAGACGATATCGCGGCGTATACTGCGTTCATACGCGACGGCGATCCGGATGTACATGGTGTGCCCCCGGACGTAGTGCCAGAGTGGTTGGGGTCCCCGTTCGTTCAACAGCCTGTCGTATCTGAGGACCATGGCATCTTGCGCGAAATTACTTGGGAATTGGCCGAACTGGGATTCCGCATCGACCTTGTCGCCTTGGATGCCGCGATGGATCACGGACGCTGGGATTCAGACAAGCAGCATCAGGCTGTTCTTCGCAGCTGTTTCAGGATAGGTGGACGCAGTCTCCTCGACGTCGACCTCGGCATGGCCAATACAGGGTTAGCAGAGGCAGACTGGATGCTACGCGCACCATTTCTTTTCGCGCTCAAGATCCTTGTCTCTTATTGGAAGCCTCTGGGCGATACGCCAGCGCCTGCCAGTGTCTTGACTGACGTTCCACGGCACTTCGAAGGATATACAGAGGCGGAATTCAGCCAGCTCGAATCTGATATAGCGTGGTACATCAACGAGGTCTTCTTTCGTCGATTCCGCCGCCCGCTTATCCTTCCTCCAACACTCCCACTCCCAGGTGCCCTACCTGCTCATATATCCTTCGATGTGCCGCCTATCATGCAGTTACCTGTTCGCACAGCTGGTCGATGGCTTCCTACTTTGTACAATGCACGGTTGTGAATTATCTTTGGACAATACTTATCTAGTCATGTAGACCTCTAAATTGTATTTTGCTTTGCTGTGGCCTGTTCTTCTGAGTACCCCTTGAAGCACAACTATTCATCGAGTGCACATAGAAAATCCGTGTTCTGAGCGTATATAGTGAATTAAGGGCATGATACGGTGGAGAATATCAATGTAGTGTCTAGATACAACTGGTGCTGCCTGTCAGAGGACATAGAGGCAATTGTAACAGTGTCCTCGAACTTCTGAATGACATGGACATGGATAATAATGCGGTTGGGACGACGGTATGAGGGGATTATGTGTTTTGTTCTCCGAGGGAAGCAGAAACCCTGGCACTGTTCCTCGATACTGTCCAATATGGATTCGATTTCCCGCGGGTCAACAAGACTCATCTGTTTGTAGGACATGAGATACGGGTAGGGAAGAATAGAACTCATAGACGCACCTCGTCGTAGTACAATTGACGTAGGACCATGCGCCAGAAGCGTCCCCAGATCCCAATCTCGTCGACGGGCTCCGGATTCAAGGTGTTGTGCAGTCGGCGCGGCCAGCCTTTAACCTGTTATTGGGGGATAAGGCTCAGCTGTTATACCTCATTTCATAGGAATACGCGACATACTCGCCGCCGACCAGATTTGAATAGCGCCAGCATTGAGGTTACGAGCAATAGAGTGACTTGAGAACGCTCTTCGGGCTGCACCGCGACGTGAGGGACGAAGGAGAAGGCAACCCTGTCGGTGTTTGAATCCTACTACCTTTTCTGACGTGACACTCTGATCCCCGCGGAAGCAATTTCCTTCTGTGCTACATACCACCAGCGCGCTTAATATCGCAATATCTATCGCACATTTGATGGTAATAATGTTTCTCTCCCCGGTCTTGATGATAATTCACAGACGATAGATCATGCCTGTTGCCGACACTTCGGCCGGCGCGCTGCATTTGGATTTCGGACACAAATCGAGCGAGCCCGTAGACGAGAGCGTTCTCGAGGAGTACGAGCCAGATGAGCTCTTGCTTGTTGTCAGCGGACTTTGGGAGTTTATCAGGGAAAACCGGAAGGTCCTCATACACCCTTCGTACGTGTGCAGTTTCCGTGTTGTTATCTATGCGCTAACACAATCACTTGCTTTAGGGCAACGGGAACGGACAGTGATGAATTCATTCGCATCCTTCAAGCTCTGAAAGAACATGCTGCCAACGCTGGAGCGGTTGAACTTGGGAGGATATGTGGAATGGTAGTCGAGGGCTTGTTGCTGCAAGATGTCAGGAGCGGAATTCGACTTCAGGAGCACGAGTGTGATGAGCTTGTAGGGGCAATGAGAGCAGCTCGTCGGGCCTTTGCACTTTATTTGTTTAATTTGGATATTCATGTCATCCTCCACCAGCTGTAAATTAACCTTCCTTTGCGTCCCGCTGTAGGCTTAGACCGAATCTTGTGTTACAATCTATGAACAACAGCATGTTCGACAACAATAGATTGTGTATTTCTGTACAGCTACTAAGGAATAGATATGATTGATTCATGGGGTGGGATGGAGGGTGCATGACTGGCTATCTATCCCAACAACAGGAAGACAAACACGCAAGCTATGATAACCAGAAGTCAGCACAGGGATGAATGTAGTAATATGCACGCACCAGCCCTCAACGTTGAGTCACCGTTGTTATCCTACATGTAGATGGAACATGCCGCCCCCAGAAAGACCTGTTACGATGCCCGAACTGTGAGATGTCGAGTGTCTAGCGCATTGACTTTACCATATGCTTGTACCCCCAAATAAGTTTTCGAGCACCCTCCATCCCCAATGACGATGCTAGATGTCGTCCATGCGTACCGCAGAGGTAAATAGAGCCCTTCCTGTTGGACTACTCCAATGTCCCGGAAGTCGAAGACATGGGACACGCCGGAAGACAGTGCTTGATGGTTGAAGGTCCAGGGTGCGCGGAGGCAGGAAACGTTTGGCTGCGCTCGGTCCTCGGACGTTTGAAATTTGTTGCAGTAATCGACGGCAGAAGGAAGGCTGTAGTTGGCTAACCCATCATGGTGGTGCTTAGAATTGTTGGCCACTGATCGTAGCAGTACTATACAATTGATCGATGAAGATCGAAATAACTCTTACTTACAATCACCGTGATAGCGTCGTCGAGTAAGTCGATTTTCACTAGAGTTGGGCGCAAAATGTGACAAGCATTCCACAGAAAAACTCTGAAAAGCCATATGCTTCCGGGGCGACGTACAGTCTGCCTTCTGCTTTTGCTCGTCGCACAGACTTGCAATTTCTTCTTTCTGCATCCATCGAAAACTGTCTTGCCATCTACTTCTGTCTGCGTATCCACTTCGCTTTCCATCCCCCTTTCTTCTTCTCTGCGCCGGATGCCAACGAAGGATGTGTATGATTTGCAACCGCGAGAATGGAACGACATAGACAAGCTCGCACTCTGCAAGATCTGCCGCAAAAAATGGTGTGACCGACGTGGGCTCCAACAACACGAAAAAGCCTGCCAAGCCGCGCTTGATGTTGACGCAATGGACCGCGTCCGTGCTACTTGGGCAAATGGTATGTCCCATTGCCTCTACATCAAATCAACGTGATTAAGATTTAGCGGCGCCCGTATCTATCCGTCCATCTCAAGGTACATTCGCATGCCCTTCATCCCCTCTCCTCATGCTTGCTTATAGGGACACAACCTCCGCCAGGGATCACTCAAACCAGCACCCATGGACACAGCAATGCAGGGATAGGTTCTTCTGGTCACGGCAATTACATGGGTATGTACTTAAGCCATATTCCCACAAGCAACTGCTAACTGTTATCCTTTAGCAGCCGCAACCGACGAGTGGGATAGCATCTTCCTTGCCCCCGAGCCACTGGAATTGTCGCATGGCAATGAAGGTACATCCTTTGTTGCAAATGCTGACAAGGCGCTAATTGTTTTCAGCGGAACTTTATCCATTCACGCAAGAAATCTCCGACAGTGCTCTAGGCCACACGTCTCCGTCTACCCCTTCGGTCCCCGTTATTGAGCAAGAATCTCTCGACCGTATCCTGATACGGTGGCATCCAAGCACAATGCGCAAGGACGACAACGTAGCGTTCGAAGACTTCAATCCGGACCCTGACCTTTCGGACATCGCATGGCAAACCACCGCTGAGTCTGCTGACAACAAGACCTTCGCCCCGCACTCACCCTTCAATACCGAACTCGACTTTGAGATTGCCGACTTCTTAAACGACACGGGGCTCACCAAGAAAGCCGGTGAACGGTACTTCAAGCTTCTCCAAAAGGTTTCCATGAACCCTAAGGACTGGACAATGCGGGATTGGAGTACATACACGAAAACCATGGACGCCGCTTCCGAACTGGTCAACGAGGTATGAACCAGGTTTATGGTTGTTTTTTTCTCTCGGCGCTTACACGTCTTTCAGTTCAAGAGCGAGACATTTGAGGCCAAGCACGTCGACGACACATTCAAGTTCACGGTATACTTTCGCGACATGCAGAGCTGGTGCATGGATCTCCTAAACGAACCGTCACTCAAACCATATCTCGAATTTGACGCGCGCAAAATGTTTGTGTCGACAGATGGACGCGAGTTTAGGCAATTCTGGAGGGAGCCCAATACCGGTGAGCTGTGGTGGAACATCCAGGTAGGTGAGAATCCGAACCTCAGTGGCAATATGCCTTATCCTCTCTAGGACCATATCTCCAAAAAATACGGTAACAACAACGTCAAGCCGGTCTGTCTCATTATCTACACGGACAAATCGAGGTTATCGTCGTTTGGGACCGTCCAAGCATATCCGATTGTCGCCCGTCTTGCCAACCTTCCTGACCACATTCGCAACAACAACGGCCTCGGCGGTGGTCGCGTTGTCGGCTTCTTGCCAGTTGTGAGTCTTCAAAATCCATGTAGAATAGGTACTGACACATAACGTGCCCAGATCAGTGAGCACGACCGCTACAAGAATACAACGGCTTGGGCAAACTTCAAGCGAGAAGTAGAACACCGCGCCTTGGAGATCTTTCTGCGCAGCGTGGTTGACTGGCACAAAAAAGGCCCCGTCCCATACCAGTTCAGCGACGAGATCAGGTACAACGTCCTCCCATATGTGCTCATATACTCTTGCGATTATGAAGAAGCGTGAGTGCTTATTTTCTCAGCCAAAACAGTATTTCTAATAATTTCCAGGATTCTTCTGACCCTCACTCGCGGTGTAGCGGGATCTCATCCATGCGTCTTTTGTCTTGCGCCAAAGGACCAGCTTATGAAAAACCGAGACCACTATGCGATGCGTGATTGGGAAAAGGAAAAGGAAATGTACAAGAATAATGCCAGCGATAAATCGTATGGATTGCAAGGACTACGTCGTGTCAAAGTAAGTTCCTCTTCGCTCTCGGGAATAGGCATGTATTAATGTGCGCAGAACGCGTTCTGGGAACTTCCTTTCTTCAATCTACACAAGGCGCTCTCGTTTGACACACTGCACGCGTTTTTCAGCGGTCTTGGGGACCGTATTTCCAAGACTCTCGTGGGGCGCGTTAGCGCTCGTGATAGTCGGGAAGGTAGCGGTCCCAAGAAAGGTCCCAATTATGGTACAAAGCTTGATAACAAGTGGGTGTAACGTTGAACACGCATCAGTTGCCGATACTGATTCTACGCCAGCATCGCTCTCTTTCCACGCTGGCCCGGGCTGAACCACTTCAGTGGGGTTACTCAAATCATCAACAAGATGTCCGACGGCACGAAGCGCGACCATCTTGCTCGCGTGCGTCCTCACTCTCCTTTCTATTCCTCACTGACGATGTTTGTGCAGCAACTCATGTTCTGTCTGCATGGCATTGTCACGCGAACCAAGGATCCAATTGGCTACACCTTGCTCAAAGCATTTCGCAAGTACCAGGAAATGGTTCTCTACGCTTCACTATCAGTCCAAACCCTAGAGACCAGAGAGGGTGGCGAGGCGGCCTCGCTCGCGTACACCGACTTGATACAAGTGCGCTTCTGTATTTGACTATCTTTTTCTTCTCCTCACTTACCTTGTACAGGAATATGCAGACCAATCGTCGGCCCAGGAAGGTTCCAATGTAAATTGGAATTTTCCCAAGAACCACATCTTCAAGCATTTCTGGCAGTTCGATATCAGCATGAAGGGTGTTTCCAAAAACATGAGCACCAAGATCAACGAGGCCATGCATCGACCGCTCAAGTTTACCTACCAGAACAGAACCAATTTCAAGAACGTCGAAGTACAGGTGCGTCGTTCGCGTCGCCTTCGTGGACATGAGGGTTAACGTATGTAGATCGCGCGCTACGAGCGGCGCTCGGATGCGATGGCGTTCATCCTACATCGCATAGACTGGTTTAAGCGGTTCGCGGCGCGAGACACAAAGGGCAGCACAACTTCCGTCGGGGCTACAGGTGACGGCGGCAACACTTCTGCCGAGGGTGCAGACAAGAAGGCTGAGGGCGGCGTGGTTCCAGACAATGGCGGCGACACTTCTGCCAAGGGTAAAGACAAGAAGGTTGAGGTCGGCGTCATTGAGGACGATGGACAAGTTGGACTCAATGCAATCCGCGGCGACCACTGCATTCCTGGCTGCGACCGCATCACTGTCCACGGCGCACAGCCGGGGGCAAACCCGAAAACGAAGCATGAGGTTGGGACGCGCTCAATCATCGATGTCGAAACCGCTGGCGATGCTGCACATCGCAATCTGGCGACTAAACTTGAAGATTTTGTCGTAGCTGCAATGTCGGATGACAAACGATTCCAAGATCCCCAAGTCATACGCAAGTTCAAGAGGCGCGGGTTCGCAGACACGGACGAGGTCTGTCATCCCTCCCCTCTTCGGCACGGAGTGAAAATCGTTGACATAACATTATCCAGATACGCCTCTATTCTTCTCTCAAGGTGTCGTATGCCAGCGAAGTCAACTGGAAGACTCAAACGGATATTGTACGATCCATCTCGAGCTTCCATTCAACAGAACGCTTTGACTGCATCCTATATCACACCGTTGATGGAAACTATACATTCGGCCGCCTTCTTCACATTATTAGGTGCTTTCCTTTTGGAATCGACAACGGCCCCTCCATCGTCTGTGCCCTTGTGCACCCTTACGATGCAGCCCTCCTCAAAAGCCAAGAACTTGCTACATTGGACCAGGATCTCTGCTTTTACCGTGTCCGTTCACAGTCTCGCAAGGACTCCAGGATCATACCCATCGCTTCGATTGTCCGTGGTGCGCTTCTTGTTGAGGACGTGTTCAAGGTTGAAGGTTATCTGCACCAGGAGGACTACGAAGCGGCTAAGGACAGGCATGATTATCTTGTTATGGACATTATAGATGAGGATATGTTCATTCGCATGAAGACACTACCATACAGAGGCCGTAGACCTGAGATATAGCATCAATCTACATGTACTTATTCTACAGTATCTAAAGCCATCGTTTGTCTACCCCGAGTCTGCCTCGGGCCTTATAAGCGGGTCGGCTTATAAGGTACGGCGCACGCGCTTGCAACAGTCGTGCCGTCGCTTATCAGCCACGCGGCATCGTTTATCAGACCCTTTCGCTTATAAGGCGAGAGCGGTTTTCCGACATAACATCAATCTTGGACACCTGTTTCAGCCAAAATTCAGCCCTTTCCCAACCATTCCGGGCACAGTGGCTATAATGGCAGCATGACTAATGCAGACTGGAAAAAAAGGGCAGAATGCAAAGCTTGTATGCTTTTTCATGGTTCTACAAAGGAAGGGGTCCCTGAAATGTTTTCTCTCAGGCTTGTCAAATTGGATGGACTGTGATATTATATGCTGCATGCGTAACTCAGATATATTCTCGGGAATTCTCATGATTCATGTGAGGGAGACAGGTGCAATACAAGCATTAGTCCTAATGTAATACAGACATTACATTCACGCAGCCGGCCACATGCAAGAACTGCATGAAAACCACACAGGAATAACATGAATGTCGGGGAAATACCACCCCCAACATGTCAGTTGTACCATACAAAAGGCCACTATCTCGTTAAAAGTACTAATAGTACACACATAAAGCCCGAAAATAAGATATAACTAAGGGGGTGCGCGTTGTTCATAGAGGTGTTCGTGAGTGCGTATTCATCATCATCATCATGAGTCTTTGGAAAATAAGGATATAGGACGTGTGAAGGACGTCGGCGGGGAGGTGCTATGGCGGCCTCTGGTGCTGGGACTCGACCCTCGCGAGCGCGAGTCCGTCCTGTCGCTCGTTTCATGCGTGCTGGTGTGGTAGAAGTATAGCGGCGCGCCTGACCCATCCACCCGCGGCTGGGGCACAGGCGGCTCCTCGTGCAGCGATTCCGATAAACTGAGAATGGGCGAGAAGAAGGCGTTGTGTGATTCGGGCACGTAGGAGGCGGGGTAGGCGTTGCTGGTGTCGACGGGCATTGCGGATGACGGTCGGGTAGACGGCGGGCGCGTCGTGTTCACGGCGGTGAGGGATCCGTCGCTGTCTGAGTGGGGAGAGGACGAGCTTGAGCTTGAGCTGTTTTCGCCATCGACGACTGTGTCGACTTCCTCGAGCGGACGCAGACTCAGGCCTTCGGGCGTGAGGTAGCTCATATTCAGCTCAGGCTCGTGGGCGTCTGAAGGCGAACGTGACTGTAACGAGCCGGTGAGTATGCAGAAGAATAAGCACAAAGCTCGATGAAGGGCACGCACTGGTGGTTCAATCTCGATATTCACACCCGGGCTTGACCACGTTCGTTTCAGATGACCGAAGAGCCTTTGCAGTGGGCTCTTCGCCCGCACCGGCGGCGACGATTCAATGGTCGTAGTTGTATGAGAAGAACGAGGCGAATCGGACGCTGGATGCGTGACAACAACAGCTGGGATTTCTCCATTCGGTGAACCTTGGTGAAGACCGCGGGCATTATTTCGCGGGTTACGGTAGATATCCTCCAGCAGAACCCCCCGGGGAGATTTAAACTTTTCATCTTGGACGACCGCGCCGAGGGACGTAGGTTGGACGATATCACGCTCGACGAGAGGTGACCGTGTGCGTGTAAACGGGTTTGGGATTCGATGAAGCGGCGATGAAGATCGAGCAGGAGCTTGAGTTTGTGTTGGAGTAGGTGGTTTATACAGCGGCGCAGGCATTACTGGTTGCGGTCGATTTCGCGGCGGAGGCTGACAGAAGATAGAGAATGAGCTTCCGGTTCATACAATAAGATTCAAGATGGAATGTATATAATGATAGGTAAAAGCAAGTCCAAACGGGGATCAAAACCGAGAAAAGACCAAATGAAACAAGACACGAATACGTTCACTGACCTCTGGTAATGGGGCACTCGGTGACCTGCGCGGTGCATAGATATTGTTTGCTCGAGGTTTGAGAAGCTCGGGCGAGTTGCTTACATCCGAGTTTCGACTTCGCCATTCAGCGGCTATTTGCTCGGTGGGTGTTGGTGGATTTCTGGCGGGTGGGGCTGATAGAGATGGCGCTGGAGGTGTCGTCGATGGTTTGAGCATCTCATACTGAGAGTACGGTGTGGACATCCCCGTCGTCGGGCGCGACTCTTGCCCACGAGCCTCAGAGGGGAAGGTGGGTACAACAATGGGCTTTGGCATGCTGAAGGATACCGGTGGCGCTGAACGGGGCGACTGTGAGGGATACGCTGGAGGGGGTCCCGTAGACGAGCGCGGTGGTCCATAGATCTTTGTGGGCGATGCTGGCATGAACGGTACTGGTGGCACCACTGGCTGTGGTGGCCCAGTATAGACCCGCTCTGGACTAGGAGATTCACCATGGAAGCGCGTCTTCTTGGAGGACAAGGAAAACGCCCTAAATCGTGGCTTCTTCTCGTCCATACTCTTCTCGCTGGGAGCATATATAGGGATAGGCGTCCGACCCCTCGATGGCGGGCGCACTGACTCGTTTCGTGATGGTGGGCGTACTGACTGGCTGCGAGACGGCGGGCGTGCTGGCTCGGTATGTACCCTGACTGGCTCATTGCGTGAGGGTACATGGGTGGACTGACTGCGCGAAGGAAGTCGAGCTGGCTCGTTCTGCGACGGGGCGCGCCAAGGGTCGGCCTTGCGGGGAATAATAGTTTCCTGCTGAGGGATTCGCGGTGGAGTAGATGCCGCTCGGGGCGGCGTGGTCGGTCTGGGAGGCGTGGATGCAGGCCGCCGTGGCACATCCGTCGCGCGCCTGGCGTTCTTCACCGCTGGCGTAGCACTCCTGCATACTGGTCTTAATGTATTGGTCATGGGGCACAGTAGACCTACTCACCGGAAAGCAACCACCTCGGGGCTGGGTTGTATCCGTGGTTTAAGCTTCTCCTCCCGCTGGTCGTACCGCGCGAGAACCGAGTCGGCAAGACTAGAGTTCCTAGAAAAATGCGGCGTTAAACATGAGCCCGATGACGCTGAATGTGCGTACCTCTTGCGGGCTGGCGTCGGGGCCTGCCTTGGCTCATCATCGTCATCCTCGATGACCAGCCGGGTGTGATGCACGACGCGAGCCAGTTTGTACCCCTCGTCGTATCCCAATCCGTACCCAGCCTTGCTCGAGTCCTCGAAGCATTGTTCCAGCGCGATACGACGCGCCTGTGAACGCGCCGCTTCTGCCTGAGCCTCGGCAGCCATTCTTTGCTGGTCGATATCCGCAATAATCCGTCGGGCGCGTTCAACTTCCCGTTGGGCATGGTTTAGCTCCGACTCGTTTGCAGCAATAGTTGACTTTGCATCCATGAGTTGCTCATGTAGGTTGGATTGGACCCTGTACGCCGACTCGTATATTTCCAGTTCGCGCCTCAGTGTTTGGGTGGCATCTGGAGCGCGCGCGCGAGGCAGTAGCTGGTGAACAAGGCTGTTGAACTCCGTCCGCGACCGTGGTTGGGGCGCATCACGTTTTGGACGTTTTCCAGGCGCACTCTGGTACCGTCGGCGTCTGTATTGCTCTGATTGATAGTCCGGCAGCGATGGGCCCGATGAGGAGGAGGAAGACGGGGAGGACTCTGGCTCATCTACAACCTCTGGCGGGTACCGGGGCCTTGTTCATTTAGTACGCGTATCAGCAAAGAAAAAAAAGAACAGCAAACGCACTGGCGGTAGTCCATGGTCTAACGGCAACCAGCGGGTATGCACCGATACGCGATCGAACGACGGTAGTCAAACTAGGTCGGATGCTGAGCCCGATTCACAGGCGTAAATCGACGAAAAATTGGCACCGCCCCCGTAGCATTCGGATGGTCGTGGCCAGCAGCGTAAGAGGGAAGAAACGGACACTGAGTCGACGGCACGTGTCTGATGCCTGTTCTCTTCCTCGCAGGAGATAAAGAGCCGTGTCGTGGAGGTTTTCCCAGGCGCTGCTTTGAGGCTATCACGGACGCTGCTTTGAAATCGTCACATCTCTTTCACACAGGAACACCACCGGATGAGAGAAGAACAACGCCACAAATATCTCTAGGCTCGAACATGCGGCATTCGCGAGGATTCAGACCCGTCTCACCGCGAGGGCACAGCGGCCGTATTTCCAATCCGTTTCCAGGCGCGCCCTGGAAAAAAAAGCCTAAATACATCGCGTCGCCGTAGCATACGCTTTGCTCAAGCTAAACGCCAGATGGTGGTTGGACGGAAAGTTACTTTTCCTACAACGTCGAACGTGGTTGACACGAGAACTACTCTGGCCCGCCTGGAATGGCCCCCAAAATTATAGTAACGCCGATTCGGGCTCGAGCCACCAATCTGGTCAACGCACAAGAGACTCGGTTCACAATGTTGTTGAGCGCAAAGAAAAATTATATGGCATCTAGTCTAACAGTATACAATGCTAATGCTTCAGACATTCCTGTACTCGAACGCTGGGGTACCAGGCTCTGACTGGTCAATGATAACCTTGGTGTATCCTGGCTCACCCGCCTTCGCCAGCGCCTCATCCACCGTCAGCACATCCACGTCTACCAGATTCAAGGTCTTTTTCAGATACGCCAGCATCTCCTTCAGCACCTGCGTCTCCGAGAACAGCAGTCCACGATTGAATGCAGTCTCCGCACCATACTGCGCAATACGCTTCTACAAAGGCCGTTAGTTTCCCAATGCTCACACGCCCCCAGAGGACAACTCACCTTGAGGCCTTGGATGAACGGCATTGCTCGCTTGTCTTTAATCAAACCCTTCGCCGACAAAAGCTCCTTCACTTTGGCGTCATCCACCTTCTCAGCCTCCTTCGCGTATGCCTCCTTTGTGATCGCCACACAGGTGTTCTGCCACTCTGGGAAAGAGCTCGCCACATATATCCGCACACTCTTGGGCTTCTTCGGGTCAAACGCTGCCTCCGCTGCCTTCGAACCACCCTTGTTCTTCGCCTTATTCAGCATCTTGAGCAGAACGGTCTCCGCATCACGAATCATGCGTGTGGTGCCGCGCATGTACTCGCCCGCCTCAAGCAGAACCTTGTCCACGGGCTTTTCGGGGGTAGGCCAGCGTGCAAGCTGAATCGACGATGGCTCCTTGAGAATATCCGACCAGGTGTGCTCCGCAAAGTGAGGAGCGATTGGGCTGGCGAGTAGGGCAGAAATCTTGATCCAGTAGAGAACGAGGTCGCGGTGCATGCCGATATCTGCGGTCACCTCACGGTACCAATCACGGGCACTCTGCAGCTCGTAGAAACCGAACTTGAGGGCATCCTTGTACTCGTAGCTGGACAAATGGATCAGATGAAGGTTGCAGAGGGCGTGGGGAAAAAGTACTTCTCGTAGTGACCCTTGGTAATGTTGATAAGTTCATTGATCTCGTTCTCGAAGACATTGTCGTGGTATGTCCTTGGGCCGGTACGCAGACTGTCCTGATCCTTGACCATTTCCTATACACACACTAAGCCCCATTTCGGTGACCCCAATGACATGAACGTACCTCTCCCCATGTTACCAGTGTGTGCACACGCAAGATGTTGGCATTCGCAGTCTTCTCCTCGAAGTTGGCATCCTCAATACCATCACCAGCGTCCGCCAAAGACAGCCTCGTCGCATCAGCACCAAACTTCTCAACACAATCCTTCAACGTCAAGAAATTGCCCGTGCTTTTGCTCATCTTCGCACCGTTCAGCATCAAATGACCATTGGTACGCATACTCAACGGCCACTTGTCCTCGGGCAGGAGGGCAACATGGTTGTAAAGACAGAATGTCAAATGGTTGTTGATCAGGTCCTTGGCTGAGGAGCGAATGTCGAAGGGATAGAAATAGTTGTATTCGTGCTTCATCGCGTCGACCTTCTCCTTCGGGATGGTAGAGTTGGCGGGCCAAGGTCCGTCAGCGAACAGGTATTCCCATACTTCATCGGTCAGTTGGTCGGCGGTGATGCCCAGAGGGCCGACTTTGGATCCGTCCAAACTGCTGTCTGTGAAAAGGATGAGCAGAGAAGAGAAAACGGACGATATAGCTTACCATGAAGCAGATGCGCGATGGTGTAGTAGCACATGTAGATGGTAGAATCACTCAGCGACTCGACCATGAAAGCCTTGTCCCAAGGCAAATCCGAGCCCAAGCCGTAAGTGCGCGCGCAAGCCCACTTGTTCAACCAGGCCAGAGTCTTTTCGAACGCGTTGCGTGTCTCGGGAATGTACATGTCCATTGTCGCGACGTGCCTACAGAAAGATTAGTCGAGAAATGAGTAATCATTGGAGAAACGCACTTCTCAACCTGGTCGCGCCATGTCGTCTCACCGTAGTCCAAGTACCATTGGTCCATCAGCGCAACAATACACTCGTCGGCGCTTCTCGAAGTAATAAGACCCTCGGGTTCAGCGTACGCAAACGCTACACCCTCCGCAATCATATCGGCGCGGACCTTGGCCTTTGCGACTTGAACCGACTCGCCCTTGTACTTGCCGTAGGACATGACACCGTTATAGAAGCCCTCTTTGTACGCGATTTCCTTCGCCTCAGCCAACTGCTTGATGTCTTTCTGCGAGTTGATCTTCAGCTGCTTGACGAGAGCCGGTGCAATCATATCGCCGTACGTCGGGGTAGTGATAAGGGGAATGGGGTCGAATTTGGCCCAAGCGGCATCGATCTTGTAGTACTCTGCCTTTTTGCGCAAGTCGGTCAGAGCCTGGTAATCGTCGGGCGAGTCAGAGGGAACAGACGTGACGACGCCAGTACCCTTGGTGGCGAGCACGTTGTCCATGGGCAAGACGTAGATCTCAGGGTAGACTGAGTACGGCGCCTTGATCTTGGTGCCAATGAGAGCCGTGCCGGGAACGTCGACCAGATGGTGTATTTCGCCACGATCAGCAGTGATGCCTTGGAAGGTCATATTGCGCATAGAACGTTGCGTGCAGAGATATGCTTCCTGGTCGTTGACAGCGAAGATACCGTACTTGAGAGATGTTCCGACGAAGCAGTTGGTCTGGCCATACATAGTTTCGGGGCGAAGAGTGGCAGCGACCATATAGACCTTGCGACCGCCAACATTCCCCTCGATGATCTTCTTTGCCTCGGGGGCCAAGTCGACAACCTCGAGCTTGATGCCAGTGAATTCCTGCGGACCAAGGCCCTCACCCTCTTGACGATCATGATCCATACACGGCTGGCCATCCTTGGGACTGTAGATGGTATAACGCTCGCCAAACTTGATTTTGTCCAAGGTGTGCAGTTTGTTCATTTGCCAGCGGACGAAAGAATCGAAATACGGGTTGGCATCGGTCGTCAGGAAAGTGCGGCGCCAGTCGATGCGGGATCCAAAGCTCTCGTGGTCGCGCTATGGATGGATAAGAAACGCATTAAACATCGCATAGAAAAACACGCACCATAGCAATAGGAGGGAAGTACTGGACCCAGTGGTAAGGGTCCGCGAACTTCTTGATCTCCTCGCGCGGGATACCGATGCTCTCCATAATTTGGAACTGGTAAGTGTGCCCAGTCTTTTTCGCCTGAAGTTTGCCCTTCTTGCCCTTGGACTTGTCTACTGGGTCTCCGCTCGCCGCTACTGGTGCCGCCTTCGCTTCTTCCTTCTCCGCGTCCGCCTCAATTTGAGCACTGACAGCCTCGAAGTTTTCAAAGTCTTGACCGAATAGCGCCAGTTCGCGGACGATTTTGTCGGCAGAAGCCTGTTCACGTCGTATTAACACAAAGCTCTGAGGACGAATATACTACGCACCTTGATAGGTAGACCAGTGACATGGAAACCGTGAGGGAAGAGAACGCGCTTGCCCAGCATGCGGTGGTATCCGGCGGCGAATTCGATTTTGGAGACGGTGAAGGCGTGGCCGAGATGGAGACTGCCATTCATGTACGGGAAGGGAAAGTTTCCGAACCACTTGGGGTGTTTTTCCAGGATATCTGCCTTGGACAGGCCTTCCAACTCGGCGGCATTCGGCGCATCGACCTCGAACAGGTGTTCATCCTTCCATTTCGCCTGGTATTTCTTTTCAAGTGATATAAGCGTGTCACGCTTGCCAGTCTACAGGGAGTGTTGAGCAAATGGAGCAAATAATGCATTGACGAACGCACCTGGGCCAACTCGATGGTGTTGGCCATCGTTGAGGAAAACCGCCGAAAAAGTAATGTACAAGAGGAAGAGAAACGGGGAGAAAAGATGGCGGTCGTGGTCGAAGCCTTTGGGCGTCGGAATCAGGATGCGAACACCTGATTCCGAGCGGTTATGCAATCGATGTTATCGAGATTTGGTCGAAGCCCAAAATTCGAGTCAGCGGAGGTCGGAAGCAGCTTTTAATCTTATCGCACAGCCACCCTAGGCCATCCACCGATCTTCGGCACCACTCCATTCCGAGCACTCACCTGCGTTATTGTCGCCGTGTTCCTCTCCGTGCTTGAACAACTCTCAAAAACACCTCTCAGAAACAAATTTTCGGCTCGAGCTCGAATCGACAAACCAAGCTGGTCTACAATGGTGCGCGCCAGATACTGGCAACGTCGTCCAATGACTATTGGGATAAACACCGCACATGCAAGACTAAGCAAGTTCGAACAGTCTGCTCTCTATTGGTAACCAAAGTCCTGACGGACTGTATTTCCCACCAACTTGCTCTTCGAACTTTCCCTGTGTCTAAATGAACCTCCGCACTTCGATATCCAAGGCAATAGGGAATGCAACTCCAAACTCGATACTCTCTAATTTTTTACCTCGTCAAATTCTCTTGCGAACACTGGACACGAAGCTGAAAAATGTGATGGAAGGATTGATACCCAGCTGTCTTGCCCAGGAAAATCGGCCTATACCACATTGGTATGTTCCGAAGCACCTTCATGCTCAAATCATTTTCTTCGTTTTTGCATCCCTATCGTATCTTCTGGACCGGGTGATTCGGACGTCTCAAGGAGTGTGTGAGTACTCAAGCCGCGCTCGCTTCATGTCATTTATGTTGCGTAGCTCGCTAGAGACGAACGGTGGTGCTGACAAGCACGCCTGTCCAGCCTGTGCCCATCACCTGGGACGCATTTGGATTTTGCTGCACTGCTCCTGGAATGCGTCCTCGCGTTGCACTCCATTGTATCATCGCTACGAGACCCATCGCCCGAAACTGCACAGCGCTTTTGTTTCGGGCAAAATGGGGTGTTCTGCGCGCTGTTTGCGTTCATGTTTCCTTGCGGCCTTAACTAACAAGTATATCTATCTATACAATGAAACTGTCGACATAGCAATACGACTAAGCCTTCGGGCGTGACAAAGAACTTGATGAAGACCTGCAAGACCTTGCGTCGTAATTGGCAAGCTATTCTAGTCATTCACCACCGCGAACAGCTTTCACGGAGAAAAACGTTGGCATCCGACTGGACCCTAGTAGTGCACTTCCGCGACTCGACTTGCTCAAGAAACATCCTGTCTCCCAAGTGTACAACTCCAGAGCCCCAACATCGCTTTTTCCCGCCTGTCATTCTTCCCTTGGAAGAAGAGATACACACCTGGCGTGCACGCATTGCACGCCGGGAAATACTCCGTGCTGCGATGGCACTGTGCGAGGGTACGATGCCGAGAGTGGTGTATACCTTGAGCAAGCTGCTCCGCGAATGAAGTTTCGCACAAAGGCCTAGAGACCGCCGACCTCCATCGGGCAGAACGTTTATTATCAAGGATACACCGTACCCGCGCATCCGTGGTTGAAAAGTTTGGCTAAGTTGGGTCGCCATTGAGATGGGACTGTTCAGTGGGCCCAAGCAACGGAGCGAACCTTCGATTATGTCGCGCATCTGAGTGCCGCTATTACCAGGCTATCATCATGAAATACTGAGGCATTACCCAAAATTTGAAGCTGGTTGAAAGCCAAGACCCTAAGGAAACACTAATCTGAGATGGATGTGTTCCAAGTTGAGCCTTTCAATAATGGAAGCCTTCGGAAGCATGATGAGCAATGCTGCGGACTCTAGGCTCTGCGCGCGCACGCACAAGGCGCGTTCGGCGAGGACTACACTGAGGATGCTCATGTCGGAAATTGTCTGTATAATAATCCCCAGCATGCGGCGCAGATGCTCAGACAAGAAATGCCACGAGCACGGGTTCGCAACGCGTCAATGATCGAAATGTATAGGCGCGCTTCTTTCATTCAGGTCCGGATCAAACAATGAGCCAGTGTCCATTGACTCCGCTGGAATAAGACCCTGCGTCTTACGGCGACGTTGGGCCCTCCATTTCTTCTTTCCTCTTCACTTTCGCTGCTCGCGTCGCGCTGGCCGTCGAGTTCACGACTTTCAAGCATGCTTTTCTCTTCCATTCTGTCCCTTTCCCTTGTCACGCCATTCGCGCTTGCAGCCACTGCCGCCGACTGGCGCTCACGGTCGATTTACCAGGTGCGTGCCCGTATAGTCCCGCTAATAGCTGCTCATCTTTATCTTCCACGTGTAGGTTGTCACCGACCGATTTGCGAAGGGAAAAGGCGAAGATGATACGACATGCGACTCGTCACAGCGAAAGTATTGTGGTGGAACATGGCAGGGAATCACCGACAACCTCGACTACATCCAACAGTTGGGCTTCGATGCCGTCTGGATATCTCCCGTCGTCGCCAACCTCGAAGGCGAGACGGACTACGGCGAGGCATATCTAGGGTATGTCCCGCGACAGCCGCACTTGTGTTTTTCCTGACCCGTCACAGCCGTTGGACCCAGAACATTTCCCACGTTAACGAGCATTTTGGAAGCGGCGACAGCTTGAAGGAACTTTCTGCTGCGCTGCACAAGCGCGACATGTACCTCATGGTGGAACTTGTTGTCAACAAGTATGTAGCCTTCTACATGCCTAACGCTATTCTCATGCTCTCTAGCTTTGCTCTTCTCCCCCAGAACCAGACCGAAGACGGTTCTTATGACTACTCCTCCCTTGCACCATTCAATTATGCCGATGCCTTCCACCCCGAATGTCCTATTAAGGACTACAGCAACCAGACAGAAGTCGAAGAGTGCTGGTTGGGCAATAGCAAGAAACTCATTATGCCCGACCTCGACACTGGCAATTCGTCCAACTTCAGGATCATGAAGGATTGGGCAAAGGACTTGATTGCCCAATTCGACGTCGACGGGTTCATGCTATCGGGCGCAAAGCACGTCAGCCCGGCCTTCTGGACTGACTTTGTCGGAGCTACCGGCATTTTTGCAATGGGCGATGTAAGTGTGCTGTTCTACAGATGAGCTATGCTAACACAGTCTCAAGGTCCTCACCGACAACGTAACCTATGCCGTGGACTACAGCAGTATGCAAACTTTCGTGGACGCAGTTCCTTCGCACGCTAATTTCTCTTTTTCTTCAGAAGCGCTCCCCGGGATTTTGGACTATCCGACTTGGTTTCCATTGATTGACGCGTTCTCTTCGTCGGATGGAAACTTCACGGCGGTCGTAAACTCCATCGAACACTCAAAGGAATTATATGGTGTCGGGCTGTACACCAGTGGCTCCTTCATCGAGAATCCCGACCAGCGCAGGTTCCCCAATGTGACTACCGACGAGTCCTTGATTCTTAATGCCATGACGTGGCCGTTTGTCCATAACGGCATTCCCATCGCGTATTATGGTGCGTCTGCTCTTCGTGGTCTTCTATCATAAGCACTAAGCATAAATCTCCAGGTCAAGAACACGGACTCTACGGCGGTGCATCCCCGGAAAACCATGAATCGTACGTTGAGATATAAGCATGTTGTTCATAGGCTTACCTGATGGTTTCTTATAGCCTTTGGTCTATCGGTCATAACACATACCACGCCCAATACGCCCAGCACTTCGCTACCCTCAACGGCGTTCGTCATTTAGCTATCGATTCGGGGAAGAATTTCTTGACCGCACCGGTATGTCGCCATATATGTGGATGAAATACCTCTCACATAGGGTTCTTCTAGATGGAGTTTGTCCCTCAAGTAGACAAGAACGCTCTCGCAGTGTCAAGACCTCCCCTGCTCGGGCTTCTGACCAACGCTGGCAGCAACAGCAGCGCTCAGTGGACTATCCCTGCGGACACCGGCCTCTTCCAGAAGGGAGAGTCCCTCGTCGATGTCCTGACTTGCAACTACTTCGAAGTGGATCAGACGAGCGGAGACCTCGCGATCCAATCGGACAGTGGCATGCCCATCGTGTGTTCTCTCCTTGCAACTCTTGTATGTCACCGTTAAGCCCATCCTAGGTCATTATCCCTTCGAAGCTACTCGACGTCGAGGGCAAGTTCTGTTCGGCACTGCCCACGCTGCATACCGCAGTGACCAACAACAGCCCGGTCTCTGTGCGGAATGTGAATACGCTTTCTTCCATTTTTGCCTCCATACTGGCTCTCGCTCTCATTTAAACCCTTATAATCCCGGATAATGGTTGGTACTGGCATACTGCTCACGCTCGTTACCCTTACGATGGCTGAATTTTCCCTGGGACCTCGATACGGATCATTGGACGCCATTCAAGGCGATTTATCACTTCACGTACCTTCCCCCATTGATATGCTAGACGCTACCACTGGCGGATCCCCTAGACACCCTAGATTACATTATGGATTGGACTCGCTTGCATGCGCAGGTAATTTATTCCATAGAATACTGTAGATATACGGCTCCCACCCACCACGCATCTGGTATATAGCGTCACTCTTGGAGAGCCAATAGTTTTTATGACATGGACATTTTTGAGACCAGCTACGCGACGACCAAGCCTGTACTAGTGACCGTGCAACTAGACAGGAAGCCATTCCACTGTCTTGTTTGCGGTGTATTGTCACTGTTCGCCTAGCAGGTTCGAACGGACGATAGTAATAATACGAAACAAATGGGTGCAAACAGTTCGCATTTAAATAAATGCCCAATGCTTGTTGACGGACGTGTGTAACGTTCAAAACTTGGAGTCATCATCTGACGACAAAATGGTTTATATAAATAAAGGAATTGCCTAGGCCCAAGCATTGCGGGTTGGGCATGAACGTGAACTTGGACCGCATTCCATCCAGCATAGCTTTCACTCAGCCCTCCACCATGGTCCCGTTGGAATTCTTGAGGATCCCACTGTCGTCCTGCAGCAATTATGCGCTGCGAGTCTAGTGGATTAGTATCTAGTGGTTCATGCTTACTTTTGTCTTGGTGGATCTTCTCGAAGTGCGATGTTGTCCAACAGTCGAGCTCGTACCGGCAACGAACGCAGCCAATATACCGTCGGACTCAGAGGACCAAGGTTCCGCTGCTGAAAGATCTGACCTTGAACAATCACTGACCCTGCGATCTGCGCTCGTATTAGACCCACCGGAACCGCTGTCGTACTCACCTTTGGTTATAAAATGTAAGTCAGACAGCAAGGAACATTATTCTCATTCTCCTTCATTATCATGTCCCAAACCAACTGGCCCTCCGAACCCCTCCTCCAGCAGCCCGCCTTCAAGGTCGCTGGTTCCAACCCGGGATCAAGGGAGAATGCGCTCGCGCTCGCTAACCATGCCTACATCCGCGCAGAGAGCATCTGGAAAAGCTGGGGTACGCCGCCTTCATGACGACCAGACGACGATACTCACTCACTATCTGCAGGCTTGACTGTAGAGGATGTTATGACCCTCAGCGACAAGTTCTGGAAGATGCACATGGACCCCATCGCTTGGCACGATGGTTGCTCTATTACCGTCATGACCATCCACCTCAACTTGGCTATCGGCACCATTGGCACTTACGCCAAAGACCGCCCCGACCTCCAGAAGCTCTGCCAGGACATGATAGAGGCCAAGGCATTGTAAGTTCGCCATGAATACCATGACATGTCAACGCTGACCTCGATATCAGTGGTCAATTCTGCTTGACAGAGGCTGGCCATGGTCTTGATGCGTACAACCTCGAGACCACTGCAACCCTCCAGGACGACGGCTCCTTCGTTCTCAACTCCCCCAACCGCGGTGCATCCAAGTACATGCCTCCCACTGTCCCCGTTCTCGGCAAGCCTTGCTACGCCATCATCTGGTCGCGCGTCATTGTCAAGGGCGCTGACTGGGGTGTCCGACCCATGCTCGTCCAGCTCAACGATGGAACGCACATGTGCAAGGGCATCACATCCAAGCTCATCCCGACCCGTCACGGAGCGACACCCGTCAACCACGCCATCACCCACTTCACCAACGTCAAGCTCGCCCATGGCGCACTTCTCGGTGGTCTGGGCGAAAAGCCAGCCTCGCACGAGGACTTCCTCGTCGCCATCTGGCGTATCTCCGTTGGCACTCTGGCCCTTGCCGCCCTCGCCATCCCTGCCCTCCAAATCTCCTCGTACATTGCGTACAAGTACTCTGCCCGCCGTCTCGTCGGAGCACCAAACCCCGTCCCCATCCTCTCGTTCCGCACACAGCAGATTCCCATCTTCACTGCTGTCGCGCAGACATACGTGATGACTGCGTTCCAGAAGTATGTGGTCAAGCACTTCACCGACCCTGCGTCGCCGCACCAGGTCCGCCATGCATTCTCCTGCATCTTCAAGGCTGTGGTGATGGAGCACTCGCAAACGTCCCACTTTGCGCTGTCTGAGCGTCTGGGTGCACAGGGTCTTTTCGACTACAACCAGATTGTCACCCAATTCGTGCGTTGCCTTCTCC
>KN880710.1:0-30303 GCA_000934385.1 Cylindrobasidium torrendii FP15055 ss-10
CGGCGGATCGGTCCGGTCGCCGAGGTTGCGCACTACTACCGAATATAGAAATAATGAGAAATAAAAGGAAATACGCTCGGAAATCCACGACAGAGATTGCTTCACACAATGCACTTTAATCCATTTACGCTATGCAACCGGGTGTGGTTACGTCTGGGCAGAGCCCAAGAGCTAGCTGGAGTGTATTGTATAATGTAGGGTATGAGTTCTTTATATACTGCTTAGAGAGGCATTTGACTTTGTTGTTTTCTCAACTTTTGTCTCTCTCTCTATGCTCTGTCATCTTTCTGTGTCATTTATCCGTCCCAAACCATTCCAGTCATGTGGTGAGTCCAAATTGTAATGGTTATCGTCCAATGGTATTGTGGCTTTTGTTGTTCCTTGTGAACGGTGCATCCCGTTGCGGATATTGCAGGTCCTAGGGCATTGTTGTTGCCGCACAGAGAACACAGTGAATTGTGCGTTTGTGTTCGTCATTTTGTATGCAACAAGCTCATTGGTTCTTTTGTGTAAATTGCCCCACTGCTAGCGCTCGAATACGCAAGTCCGTAGTACGTTTGTCTACCAATGGTCGAGCATATGATGCCTTGTACTCTCAAACAATGATTTACTTTGTTTAACATTTATTGTTTCCATCTACTCTGCTGTAGATCTCCCACAATGCCCACATTTGTCCTTATTGAACCGCTGTCCTAAATCTGAGGATCGGATTGAATTGGTTTGGTTACCGCTTTGGGTTCTTTGGGCCAATGCCGTTCAATGCCGATGTGAAGTCAACACGGCAAGTTCTACACACTACACACTGGCGGCACTGGGCTTCATAAGCTCTAAGAGGTCTCTATAGTGACTTTTGACAATGCAATTGAGTCTTGCAAGGTGTCTCCCATCCTAGCATTGGTGTGCCAAGATTCCAATTGGACCAATTGATCCGTCCTCCTGTTTTGGGTGAAGGCAATCGGGTGGTGCATACACGCGAGTGTTGTCCAGAGGAAGAGTGTCTCTAACTCAGCTCTCCATGGATATTTTAGTCTTGGGTGTGAACATGTGACTCATCTAGATTCTATCATAGCTTCATAGCAAAGACAATGCATGCAAACTTGTTAGACACTTTGTATAGCAAGTCCGTTGTATCCTAGTTCTAGTTTGTTTGTTACAATTTGTAGTTCTGAAAATTGCAAAATCTCGGTGGTTCAACACATGTGTACAAACACAGTGTATCACCGCCTCTAATGGCAGGGATGTGTGCCTCAGTGCATTTTATCCTTATGTAAAATCATCTTTGAGTACAAGACCCAGTCCACTATTTTGATTTTTGGGTGCAAATTTGAGTATTCATAAATCTTCTTCATTTTCTATATCTCCAGCAAATTACCTCTATTGCCAACGTCTTGGTTCCAGATTCATCAACTAAAATGGAAATATTGACTGGTTCCCGCCCCGTCTCCAAGCTCCACTGCCCCAACTTTGTCCTCAAATTCAACTCTCAAAAAATTGAAGTGTTCACAATGATTTGCACAGCGCTGTAATATACTGTTTCTTTGCTTTCTCTTCTACTTCCTGAGATGACATGTGACGCATGTGATGGCCGGCGGCATCATTTTAGTAATGCAATCCCTCTGGGACAAGCATCATGACTTTGGCACTCACCATCATCTCACATTTCGCTAGTGTTCTTTCTTTACCAGCTCTCATCTCCCTTTCCGGATAACGTTTCTTGGGACCTATTCCACCGGAACAGCGAACTGGACACACCCGGCCAAGACAAGCTGAATAATGGCATCCAACAGTATCTGCAGACGCCTAGCCGTGACATCAAGGCCTCTCCAAGCACGTAGTGTGCAAGGCATTCCAGCTGCCGGAATACAAATTCGTAGCCTGTCCGCAACGCCCACAGCGCGCGCGTTCTGGGCGCGTGGACGTGGACGACGCTTTGCGACGGAGTCGTCAATGTTGCCGACGTATCGGTCCGCGAAAAAGCCAAATAGCAATCCCCCATTGAGTACGTCTCTCTCTTTATCCGCTCGCTTGTGCAGGAAATGGTCCGGGGTGATGGTTTGGGGAAGGCCCTTCGACTCCGTCCCATCCTACATCCCCTGCTAGCACACCCCCACATCCCTGCTATGCTGGCTTTGTCCATAGCATGCTGAAGCATTTCCTCAGCACGGTCCATGTTCATCCAAACCGAAAACACGCCAAACGACGACTCGCTCAAGTTCATCCCCGGCTGCCCCGTCATGGAATCTGGCACCGCCGAATTCCTCGATACCAAGTCTGCACTAGCCTCTCCGCTCGCACTGCGCCTGATGGGCATCGAAGGCATCACAAGCGTCTTCTACGGACCGGACTTCGTCACCGTCTCCAAAGATAGCGAGAACGCATGGGCCGTACTCAAGCCAGAAATCTACTCCCTCCTCATGGAATTCTTCTCTTCGGGACAGGCGCTCTTCCGGTCTGCTGAGGACCGTGACTCTGCCGGTCCGCAGGATACCAAGATCCTCGACACGGACTCCGAGGTCGTGGCCATGATAAAAGAACTGCTCGAGACAAGAGTGAGACCAGCCATCATGGAAGACGGAGGCGATATCGAGTATCGTGGGTTCGACGAGGAGGAGGGTAATGTCAAGATCAAGTTGAAGGGGAGCTGCAGGGGTTGTTCAAGCTCAACTGTGACACTGAAAAGTGGGATCGAAAGAATGTTGATGCACTATATTCCGGAAGTTAAGAATGTAGAGCAGGTTCGTTGTCTTTCTCGCGTCTCCATTGGGGTCGTCCTCAGTAGTGCGCCGCACTTACACGCTTTCACTTCGCAGGTTCTTGACCAAGAAGAAGAGATCGCGCTCGATGAGTTCAAGAAACTTGAGCAGCGGTTGGATGGCGGAGGGAAAAAAGCTGAAGACGAGGGTCCAAAGTCGCAGTCCGTCCTTTTATTTGCTTCGCCAGGGCGCTCGCTGACGTTCTCTCGTAGCATGGCCCAATACATGTCCCATTAGCAGTATATCGTACACAGGAAATCCCATAGTTCTATATTAATCTAATGTCTTTGAGATAAAGATTCGACCCTGTAAGTCGGCACGGGAAGGTTGACGAGGTCCGTACGCACATAATGTATAACGAGTGAGCATCAGGATAGTATAAAGCAGACATCGCAATCACGTACATGTTTCTGTCGAACCGTGTTTGCCCTTGTGACTTGTCCAACAAGCCAGCACTGGTAGTAAAGACCTATTCAATTGAACTTCCATAACATACATAGCGCGTTGGTTTACCGCTATCAAATCAAACTACATAAGCTTGCCATGGATCATTTGGAAAGCAGTGGATAGAGGTCTGTCCAGGTCGGGGTGTATATAGCGCTTTGAACGTTTGAATGTAGGATATGCGGCCGCACCCATGACCTGTAAGATGGATTGCAAACATGGTGGCAAGTTCCAACGAAGAACGCGTGAATAAGGTGCAGGTGTAGGATGGTTGGATGGATTCAGACCGAGCAATGGTGGATTAGAGAGCAATGCAAGACGGATTGACCGATATGGATGATGGATGGCAAGTTTTCATGTCTATGATGATGTAACGATGGGGTGTAACACAAGAGATCACGCGCGACGATATGGGAAGAATTCAGATAGCATTCAAAAATATAAGCGCACTCTATGAAATGTACTAAACCGACCACGACACCCGATGCCCACCAAAAAGCAACACCGCGCTGTCCGCAACCGAATGAAGGTCTCTCTACGTTCCCGCGAGCGCCTGAAAAATCCAAGGTAAAGGTCCCAGTGTATGGCGACCAGGGAATACAAGTGACTCTATATGCGGGGACGATATGACATTAAAGAAAACAGTCCAGGCGATTTTTTTCGTTTTTGTATTCCTAGCGTATTTGGTCGTGCTTGGTTGGACCGTTGTTCGATCATCCAGGTGAGGGCCCTTGGCCCTGCTGCTTTGGATCCGTACAACGCGACTGGGGAGTGGCATTCCTTCTCTGAGGTTTCTTCCACTTCGCCCGCAACCATCAAGCAACTCCGGATTGACTGGACTCGACTGGGAACCTCATACCCTATTTGATACTACCAGGACTTATCGACATACACGAGCGGCAGCGATGGCGTCTATATCAGCACGAAGGCTCTCGAAAGAGTTGAAGGAGATTATGAACGAGGGGTGTCCTGTCGGTGCGTACTATCTCTATCCCAACATTTATCCGATGTACCGGCTGCGCCTCCAAACCCGCTACCAGGCTCTATACATGCACGCTGTAGACGCCTGGTGACCGGGCAATATAAGGAAGAGGTTGCTTGACAAGGATTAGGCAATTTATGTTTGGTCCGGGCACTGTGCTGTTCCCATGCGTGTTACCATTGCGAACCAAGTGTGCAATGTCCATTCAGTGTCTCCTCGATCTCGCCCCAACTCTTCCTGGCCTCGTTTTCGGTACTGATTATGTCCCAACTCATAGGAATCACACTTCTGAAGGCGGAAGATTTTGTTTCGTGGCAGTTCACTATCCAGGTTATGGGGGAATCGCTGTACAAGGTGCGGTCAATCATATGCTTGCATCTTCATTCGTGTCGTTGTATAGTGTGCCATACATCCTCCGCGGTGCGCTGGTATTTGGCTTGGCTGTACATCTTTCTGCTTCTTTGCTGCATCACCTTTTCAATCTCCAAACACCCTCGTGGTGCTCCCTCTCTCCATACTTCTTGCACTGTGTTGTATGAACGCTAACACACTTTCAAGGACGAGATCTTCACATTGCTCTTCCGGTTTGACAGGGACTACCCGATATCGTCTCCTGCTGTGCAGTTTGTCACTGTCGACGGCAAGGTTTCCCCAGTGCACCCAGTGCGTGTTTCCTCCTTGTCACCCTTGATATTCTCGTCGATCCCTCAAATCGGTTGACCCAGTTGACAATAACACTTCCTGCCCATCTACTTCCCCTGTGTTTACTCATCCCAGACTAATACTAACCTTTTCCTGCAGCACGTTTACTCAAATGGACATGTACGTTTCTTCATCCGCGTCTCCCTATTACGACTATCCCAATGTCGCGGTATCCATCAGCTAGCTTGACTTTGCAGTGGCCCACCTATAACTGCATGCTGATTCAAACTGTCCGTAGATTTGCGCGTCCATTCTTGGGAGCGAGTGGTCTCCCGTGCTGAGCGTGATCTCAGTTTGTGTTACTCTGCAGAGCATGTTGGCGTCGTGCAAGGTATGTTCTGTCCCTTCTTGTGTCATGCTTCCTGCTTTGTCCCTGTCAATCGTCGTTGCCGCGACGGATGTAGCTGTTTGTAGGATAGGCTAACCTCACCTTAGAAGAAAGAAAGGCCAGCGGACAACGACAGATACGTGCGGCACGCGCCTGACAATCCGAAGAAGGTCCGTTTTTTCCTCCTTATCCTTTGCGCTTACTGACGGCTTCGCCAGACGCAATGGCACTATGATGGTCAGTGTTCCTTCTTTCCGCAAAGCTATCCAAGGTCCTTACCTATTGTCTCTTCTTTTTGTATCGACAGACGACACGTATGTCCCTCTCCCCTACCGCGATAACTGCTGCTGACTAGCATGTGTAGTGTTTAGAACGCGACACCGACGTCCCGAGCATGATGTTCAATGCGTGCGCCTCGTCAATTCAGGGCGTCTTCTCGTCCACGCTGCTCATATGTAATTGTAACACCTACATCCTTAGCTTTTGTATTGGAATGCTTTCCTGTCGATGAAATTGTCGCCCGCTATTGTTCATGTATGTGGGGTCCTATTTAATGTGTGGTTCATCTCGTCCAAGCCGTGTTGATAGCGCGCATACCGGCGCACATAAGTACTGACTTCAGCTTTAAGCTCGAAGGCAATGAACTTGATAAGCTGCGTTGGTGGTGTACTCGACCAGTCTTTCTTATGGTTCAGAACTCAGATCCAGACCCAAGCCCGGATTAGTGGGACGTTGAGTTTTCGGGATATAGACGTAATGCGCCACCGGGATCACCAACTTGATCTGTCCAATCCTCGGGCCGGGAAGCCGAACGCGTTTGAGTTGTGGTGTTGCCTGAGGGTCCATGTTTTCAGTCCCTTGTCTTCTGCGCCCAACAACAATATGTCTGTCCTCTCCATGCAAAGCCGTAGTCGCCCCGCTCCACGCAAGAAGCCCAGCGACGACGCTGCCTATTTCGGACCATCTACCTCGACTCTTAAACGTCCGGCAACTGAGCGACCTGAGCCCGACAACCGCGTCAAACGCAAGCGCATCGACGGCCCTGGCACCGCTAGTGGATTTCGAGAGCCTCTAGATATGGAAAACAGGATATCTCTTGTGCGTCGTCCATGCTACTTTTACCCACATACTTAACCTCCAACTAGGTTGAGTTCGAGAAAATGTCGACACCCACCTTGTACCGCTACTTGATGACATACAACATCATCCCCACGATATCACCTTCTCCGCTCGGCCCAGAAGATCCCCCATCCCCCGCATCTCTGGGTCTACCACCTGCAGGACGCCAGCCCAGTCCGGCCGCCAGTGTGGCCTCAACTGTACGCGACAGAGACAATAACGCGAAGGAAAAGGACGCCAATAACAATAAGGACGGGAAAGACAAGGATGTTCACGCGGCTCGGCGCCGCAGCTCGCGTCTCATCGAGGACGACCAGCCACCGACGCGCATGCCTATCCGTGCCGACGTCCAGGAGCTACACAGTGTCCTTGCCGCCATCGCAGACCGCCATTTCCGCGACAGCCTCTCCGTGACCTCACGCGAAGAAGTCGACACTCTCGCGTCGTTCATGTGTGCTGTCGAGCGTCACAAGGGCCGGATGAAGTACTAGATTGTGGAGGCACAGGTGCGCAACATACTTTCTCTCCAGAACGTGCCACTTATTCTCACGTAGGTTCTCTGGTGTTTTGCGTGTTACATATCTCCATTGGACATTTTTTTACATATTCAATATTCAGCTTTCTCAATGTACATTATACCCCTGGCGCTAGGCGTCCAATTGCACATATTCTCCAACCAAAATCATTTCCCCCGCATGTATAACCCACTTGTTGGATATCCCCATCTTCATAACCCAAGTGAAGTATAGCAACACTTCAGCTGAAGCATCTCCATCAAGATCAGAGCAAGAGCTAACGTTCCCTATTGTACTGGTACCGGCTCGACACTAAATTCTAGGTGGGAGGCCAAGCAAGGTTGCTCCTCGGACGGTTATTCACGCACATGCCCAGAAATCCATGTCTACATCGACAGACAGTAGCTTTTGAGAGCATGGGCAAGGCCTGATAGGAAATGAAGCTATAGTATATCGCAATTTATCCAGACGATAGACCGTGTAAACGTAGGCGATTTGCCTAGCTTGTCCTACTACTAAGCACCTGTACCATTCTGTACAATGACTTGCAATTCCGGGGGTAGCTGTGGATATTTTGGAACCGTCTTCATGAGCACTCGTTGGTCCGGATTGTTCGTCCCTCTCGTGAGCGAGCGCGCGACGTTCTCCTTGTCCCACAACACCGTAAGCCGAATATTTTCTTGCTCCAGAAGACGGAAAATCCTTTCGACGGGTGCCCTGTAGTCAGCATCCAGTTCAACGCCTTCGGTGGCTTGAGTGAGAACGTTCAAAACTGCAATGTTGCTGCACTCGAGCACGATGTGCTGCTGGGAAAGACCACGGAACACCGCTGTGCGCAAACCGAGTTCGACAGCGAGCATCCAGCCCTTGATGTTCGGCTGGTTTGTCTCCCATCCTTCATGCCATCTCCATACCCATCCCTGCTCGCCAACGACCGCCGCAGCCCCGCGCGCCTGTGTCGCATGCACAACGACCGTCTCCGGGTCGTCCTTTTCTGGTGCCGCATCCAAGTTGAAGTCGCGTCTGAAGACAGACCGTAGCCGCGTCTCGCACCAGCCGAGGTCGTCCTTCACCGCATCGGGGAGCGTGATCTTTTTCTCCGTGCTGTTCGCGACGGCGCGCGCAAACCCAGTCTTGAGGTCTTCCAGACGCTGCTCCTTGCGTGGAGACGCGACATATTTTCCAGAGACGCGACGGAGGCGGAGGATGGCGCGGTTGAGATCGCTACTGCTTACGGTCGGGGCAGAATCCAGTTCAAGTAGCATCCGTGAGTATTCTTTGGCTTCTCCTGGGGGGATGGTCCATAGAGTCTGATTCAACGGAGCCATTGAGTTAGCTTCCAGTCGACGGCTTGGCCGGCCACGTACCTGGGCTTCCTGTCCATTTACTTTCGCACTGCCCTGCGTAGACGTTGAAGGCGCTCCAGATGCGTATGCGCGTGTTATTTGGCGGCAGTGAAGCCATAGTGGCCGCGCTCGTAGAGAGGATAGCATGTAAAAGATGTGAACGCGAAATATATGTAGAGGCTGGTCAATGTCGGAAGCAAAGAATATGTTGAGCAGAGTAAGGCGGAATCAATAAGGCGATTGCTCTGCTTTCGGAATGAGGCCTACATACGTAGCTCTATAAACTTAGGGAACTGGAAGGCTGGAAGAGGCTCAAGTAGAGTGTCCCGTTCGGTGTTGCACAAGCCTTTTCTTACACCACTCATTTCAGCCAGCCCAATCTCGAAGTATATTGAAGACAACCTTCCGGCGTCATGAAGTGGGTGCAGTAACGATACAAACGAGCAGCGAGGAGGATAAGATAAGCGTAAAAAGTCCAGTGAGGCATCAAAGAAACAGAAATGGGTATGCGGTCAATGTCCAGAATCTACAACAACGAACAGGCAGAGAGTCCATGGCTCGGGGAAGGAACTGCAACGAAGTAATCTAGTACTCGCGGCTGAAGATGAAGCGTTTCTGTGCGAAGGTCAGTACCTCAAATAGACAACGAAGAGGAGAGACGTACGCCGCCGCGACCTCCACCACGGCCTCCACCCTGGCCTTGTCCTCCCTGTCCAGCCTGTCCACCAGCGTTCTGTCCATTCTGGCCAGCATTACCGGCATTCTGACCTCCATTCTGTCCGTTCTGACCAGCGTTCTGGCCATTGTTGCCGGCATTACCGCCGTTGCCGCCAGCGTTTCCGCCGCCGTTCGTGGCAGTGAAGTAGACACAGTCGTCGAGCGAACCGTGTTGAGCGACGGGAACGATGAGAGGCTGATGGTTTGAAGACGAGTTGATGGAGCACATCCTGTACTCGCCCGCCGGCAGGCCGTCGGTAACATCTGCCGTCAGAACACCGTTCTTGGCAGCAGTGTTGATACCCTTGAAGAACGCAAAGTTGGCGGGGTTGGTGGGAGTGGTCTGGTCTTGCGACTGCAGTTCCTCGATGACAACGTGACTGTGGCCGATGATCTGGACGATACTGTCAACGTCAAAGCGAGTGGGAACTAGGAATGAAGCGCACCTGTCCCTGTCCGTTGAGTTGCTGGGGTGCAGCAAAGTAGTTCTTGGCGGCGTTGACGAAAGTACCGGTTTCCATGTTCTTGATGTTCATTTGTACAGTGAATGCCTTATCGGCTGCGATGGTTGCACCGTTCGCGGGGTTGGCGAATTTGGCAGAAGGCATGTTTGCTTTGGCGGGGATAGCGCCGATGGGTGCAGGGTTGCAGGAGCCGCTCTCAATTTGCTGACCGTTGGTAATGGGAAGGTTCGGCACCGTAAGACAGAAGTTGATGAAGTTGTTTGTCGACGTAAGGGAAGAGGCTTGGCCATCGACGGCATCAGCGCCGCTGTTGCCATCTTGTGCGAATCCGGATGCGATAACCTTGGGGTCGAGCGCTAGACACGACATCAGCTTTCGGAGCAGGATATGGATGGGAAGGAATAAGCGTACTGGTCGATGCTTGAGGATCACCATTGTTGTTGCCGCCGCCGTTGTTGTTGTTGTTGCCGTTGTTCGCATTTTGGCCGTTGTTCTGGCCGTTGTTACCACCGTTTGCGTTCTGACCGCCATTCTGGGGAATATTGATAAGCACATGCACATGGAAGTGGTGTGGATCGTGCGCACCTGGCCTTGCTGACCCTGCTGGCCTTGTTGACCCTGCTGGCCCTGTTGTCCTTGCTGACCCTGCTGTCCTTGTTGACCACCCTGCTGTCCTTGCTGACCCTGTTGGCCTTGCTGACCGCCCTGGCCACCTTGGCCACCCTGGCCGCCCTGGCCTCCGCCGAATCCTCCACCAAACTGACGCGCAACGTTTAGTGACCGGCGTGCAAAGCGCTGGTCGGGGACGAGTGCTGTGACCTCGGCGAAAAGAGGCACGATGAGAGCGAGAGACGAGAGAGCGACGGAGAACTTCATGATGCGTTGTTGAGGAAGGGGACTTTCCTGAAGCCTTTAACAAAGAACGACTGCAGACAATATCTGACGAGTGAAAAGCTAGGCATGAGGTTAGCCATTCTCGACGCAAGGCTCAGGCGCGCGACGCACAAAGAAAGGGGAAAACTAGGCAGCACGGCTGCGAAGTTAGAAAGTGCCGGAAATGGGGGGCTGAAAAAAGAAAAGGGTTGGTGGTGGAGAAGGGGAAGGAAGAGATTCGGCCAAGGATCATTCCCTTTATATCATCCCGGGGAACCCAGCGTCACCATCTTGTCGTTGTGGTAACTCCGGCTCTGTTGGAGTTTTTCCCACTCCAATTGATGGCGCATAATTCCCGCTTGCTCATCGTCGGTGCTCATTGTTCGAGTTCAAAAATGCTTATAATGCCCCGCACCCCCGCAGGCGATCCATGCGATCCATAGGCCGACCTCGACTGCGCGGTCGACCACACACAAACGAGGGGCATACACAGGCACTTGCGATGTCGATGAGGCCCAATGGTTTGGCTCGACTCGGAGATGCTTCTCTGATTGGGCAGACGTTCCTCCGGTGCCATCAGACCTTCACTTTTGGGTGGTAACCACCATGCGACAAAGACACTGCTAATCACATCCCTAAAAGTTATCCCTCCAAGCTTGAGCTTGAACACCCAGCGTTCAACTACTGGCTCAAGTCAGACTATTTCGACGACCTTCAAACAGTAAATACTGCCTTTGTCCAGCTGAAAGTCGCTCGACTGAACAAGCATCTCTAATCGCATCATTCGCTCTCAGTCTGATCACAGGACACCCTGGAGACCAACAATATTTCACCAGAACTTGGGACCTGCTGGCCGGCGGGCATGTCGGACGGCGATATTTCATTTTTGAACAAAGTGCATGCCTGGTACACGCATAGTGCACACAACCACCGCTATAATTGCCCGCTAACGCAGATCCATGGTACCGGAAAGAGCGAATAGTTGTCGCTCAGTTCTGAGTTTAGAGATAGAACATGGGCATTGCGGTCTTCACTGGTGCAAGTTTACATTAGATGGATACATGTACATTTTTTGTCCACATCAGAGACTACTGGGGAGGAAGAACCATCGTCGGAGGGAGGGTCGTCACAGGTGGGAGCAACGACGCCGCCGTCTTCCTCGCATTTTGTTGCAGCAGCTGATCGAGTACAACGATGGCCGCCATCGCCTCGACAATGGGGACCGCCCGTGGAACGACACAAGGATCATGACGTCCCCGTGCAGCAAGCTCACCAGCAGAGCCATCGTATTTTACAGTTCCCTGCGCCTGGGAGATAGTCGCGGGGCTCTTGAACGCAACGCGGAAGTAGATGTCCTCTGCGTTTGTGATACCACCCTGTACACCTCCACTCCAGTTTGTCGAGGTTCCAAGGCTACCGTCCGCACGACGCACGAAGGGGTCGTTGTGCTTGCTACCCGGAATTTCAGTGCCCTTGAAGCCAGAGCCAATTTCGAACGCCTTGGTGGCAGGAATGGAGAGCATGGCGTGCGCCAAAGTTGCCTCAAACTTGTCGAAAACGGGTTCGCCGAGTCCAGCGGGGACTTTGCGAATGACACAGGTGACGGTGCCTCCGATAGAGTCGTTAGCCTCCTTAGCACGAAGGATACGCTAAATGGACAGGCTGAGCTTGGTTAGGAATGGAACGTAAGGAATGCATACCTGGATCATTCGCTCCGCGGTCTCTGGATGAGGACACCGTATGGAATCAGCGTCAACCTGCTCGCGCGTTACAGTGTTGAGAAGCTCCCTGAATTCGGGGGTAAGAGCCTCATCGTCGTCGTGGTCCTCTTCACCAGGCGCGGCGGTTTTGCTCATGGGGAGCTGGATTTTGCCAACCGAGGAAACAAACGCGACAATTTCAACTCCGAATGCCTGCTTGAGGTACTTCTCAGCGATGGCACCGGCAGCAACGCGACCTGTAGCGTATTATGGGCAAACGTAGTCATTAGATTGTAAATGAACTCACCGATGGTTTCGCGCGCACTGCTACGCCCACCACCGCTGCTAGCCTTGATACCGTACTTGGCCAGATAGGTGTAATCTGCGTGGCTCGGACGAGGGAAGAGGTCTGTTTCGGTGTAATCATGCGGCCTTTGGTCCTCGTTCTTGACGAGGAGGCCGATGGGCGTCCCAAGCGTAACACCACGCTCAGTGCCGGATTGGAGGATAACAGCATCCTTTTCGTTTCTCTTCCAAACGGCCTCAGTCACGATCTAGTATAAGCAAGACTGGAAACGCACTGGTGTGGTCAAGTTGCTCTGGCCTGGTCGGCGGCGGTTAAGCTGCACTTGGATGTCCTTTGCCTCCAGTACCAAGCCCTGTATTTCCGTAAAGCTTGGAGCATACGGGCGGACTGAGAGTTTCCTACGGGAGGGCATCCATCTATAATCGCGCCGACTGAAGGACAATGGCTTTCTCCATAGGTCGTGACTCGGAAGAGCTTGCCAAATGTCGACATTTTAAGGAATTCTCAGGTGGTAATAGACTGAGTCCGTTAGAAGAAAGGGTAGATATAGCGCAAGTGGCCGTTGGAATGAAGGACGTGAGGGGCCGAGTCAAAAAGAATTTCGCAATGAAGCTGATCGAAATGATGTCGAGACTCCTGCTTTCAATCGGCGATGTCGGTCCTAAGTATAACCAACGTCTCCTTGGCTCTCGTTTTTATCCTCTTCATCCAATTACACACGCTACATAGCTATACAAGTATTGAGGAGCTTATATGGACCCAGAAAGCCTTTGGTTCACTTATAAACCTACTGATCGTACTTGACACCTTTCGCGCCGACAACTCCGTAGTAGTATCTTTCCCTTCCTAAGCCAGCAAACCATGCGAGTCTGTGAATCGCAGGTATGAGCTACCTGAAAGACAACGAAAATGGGAACATATAAATACCCACCTTGAGAAGAACAAAAACAATGTGAATGTGATGTTGCCGTGAGTTGTTAGATTCCAGCTCCCAAAGTCATATCGAATGGCTTCAGGAAGACCGAGGAAGCTCGCGCCAACGCTGCATTAGACTGTTAATAAGGCGGAGGAAAGCAGCCTCAAGAATCGCACTGAGTAACCTGTAGGTTGGTCTGAGCAACAGGATATTGAAAACCATGTTTTGAAACGACCCACATCTGCAATGGCGAGGCAAGTCAACAAAGCCCCAACGAGCCTCTCTTGCACAGCAAGGTCCTTCGGTACGGAGTCTCTTATAGCGCGGAATACCAGACTGGATACCATTCCGAGCAGCAGATAACCTGACATCGGTAGGTTAAAAGCGGCTTCAGCGGCGCGTTCAAGCACTCTGCCCACAATTTCCAAGCTGCCATACTGCAAGTCTGGTACGCGCATCAAGAGATGCGGGTACTTCCAATCCCCAAGGTACGAGCTCGTTGTAAAACCACGCCGCTCCCGGAAAGAAGAGTATCATGAGAGCAGGAAACGAAGTGGAAACTTGAGCAGCATGATTTCAGTGGTACTTCCTTGTAGAGCAGTTGCAATGGAACACACAAGGTTCAAAGTACAGAAACAAGAACTTGTAGAATCCTGTAAGTGCTGGAAAAGATGCCATAGCTTTGGTGGTCGTGATGGAGGATTGGAAGAAGTCACGCCACTGGGTACGTTCTTGCCGGCGAATCCTCGCCGCTCGGGTTGATCGATCAAAGCGCTCAGAGTCACTCGTTACTGTAAGTACGCTGGCTGGACGTGTCGCAATCGTGGACTTGAACCTCGACCACAACCTCACTCTATCAGCATGTCTACTCCTCATAGCTTTCACCTTCAGGTTAGCGGCGCAAGAAGCCCAGGATCTTCTGTCTTCGACCTGCCTGTAGCCAACGCGCAGGTACCAACGCCAACGCCTCATTTACCTCCTGCAACGCCTATTACCCAATCGGTTAGCGAGAAGGAGATCTCCTTTGTGGTTATATCGGGAGGTACAGGTGGCAATGCCATCTGCTCTGCGTTCGGTAATGCCTGCTACGTTCTACCTGTGTCTGACGATGGCGGCTCGTCGAGTGAAATCATTCGCGTGCTTGGCGGACCCTCTATCGGTAACGCGACCTGATTTACATTTCTACTCGCTTTCTCATCTTGTGCGTGAATCTAGGTGATCTTCGCTCGCGTTTGATTCGCCTCATTCCTCCAGCACCCGCGGGCTCACCTTTGGATGCCATTCGTACTCTGTTAGCTTACCGGCTCCCCGCACACTATACCGAGCGGGAAGCCAAAGATGAATGGAGAGATATAGTCGAAGGCAACAGTAGCCTTTGGGAAGGCATTCCCAATGACCGTAAAGAAACCATACGCGGTATGAACTCCCCAGGAGTACGTTTAGCGAAGCTCATCTCGGGCGGACATCAGGCTTTCTCGTGTACTTCGAAAGCGAGCTCCTCAAACGTGCACACAAGAATTTTACGTTTGTGAATGGAAGGTACTTCGTCCAGCTCTAGAGTGTGAACGGCCTCTCAAACGGTGTCCAGTATCGGTAATTACTTCCTCGCGGCCGCTCAAGGTTTCTTCCGCTCCCTACCCTCTGCCGTCTTCCTATTCTCCTCCATAACGAACAGCCAAGCCAACATACTCCCGGTTATCGTTACAAATCACACCGTGACTATCGCCGCTGAACTTGTACGCGTCTTTGGAACAAGGTGCCCACTTGACTGATTTTGTGATCTAGGTGAACGGAGAGAAGCTTGTAGGGCAATGCGAAATCAGCCATCCTGTAGCCGGTTCTTCAACAGAGTCTACTTCTCTGGACGATACCGAATCCTGGGCTCCGGTAAAAGACACCAAACGAGGGAACGTCATGTTCGAGCAAGCAGGTAAAGGCACCTATGTACCGCTCGCATCTAGGATTTCCAGTAGGTCACCGCTTGTTTTGCGTTCGAGACCACCACCGGTGTGCTCACCTCGTACTGGAAAGGGCTGTTTTACATCAATGCGTATGGAATGGAGATCCACCCTTCGCCTAACCCGGACTACTTGTCGAGCATTGCCTCGCATGATGCTCTGGTCTACTCTTGTGGGTCCCTTTGGACGAGGTGCGTGAGGCCGCTCTGGACGCCGGGGAGGAGCTGATTTCCTCCGGTCGTAGTATCGTCCCTTGCCTCGCGCTACGAGGAGTGGCGTCAGCTATAGCTCGCTCCCGTAAGCTGCGCGCGAAGGTTTTCCTGCGTTAGTTGCTCTCGTCTCTTTCACAAATGGTGACCTGATGTACGGACGACAGTCAACGGGCAGAACGACAGAGAGACGGATGGATACACCGCCGAGGACTACATCATGTAGGTGCTTTACTTGGGTGCACTATGTGTCTCATTGCGTACACAGGGCTGTTACCCGCACTTTGAACAGCGCATACCAAACTCAGAAATTGCACGGCTTGGGAGGCGCGAATACGACATATCCAGTGTCTGCGTTCATCACGGATATGGTATACCTCAAGGGTACATCCATCCAAGTGGACGTGAAGCGGGTGACGGTATGTCTCGCTTTTCCTCTTTGAGCTATGAAATTGATGTTTGCATAGGCACTCGGTGTGCGGTGTATAGAGGTAGAAGGCGTCCAAGCAAAGGACAATGAAGCTCCAAAGTATGAGCCTGAATCTGTTCGCTCCGCTATCGAAGAGATTCTTGCGGCGAGGATGGATTAAGGAGCTTTGAATGGGAAAGAACTTGTATTTATTTCATGGACACGCGAAAAGGACTCGTGATGTTATTCCAACAATGAGTCAAATACTAGATATAACGCAGCTAATCTGCTTGCAGAGTGCTATGACATTCTTGAGGAACCGCAGCCTTTGAAGGCCGTTATGATGGTGTGATACAGGCATAGATAGACTTGCATCTTTGGTGTGCTCAGGGTCCACTCCCGCTGTTCAGCAGTCCCTCTGCTAAACACACATGGCGGAACTGTGAGTGGAAGATGTCGCATGATTGTGTAGCTACTGTACAATGTCGGGTATGGTTTGAGTGCTCGTAAGGCGGTAAGATATCAGCGAATACGAGCGAGGGCCACTGTGGTTATACGTTGAAATCAATGGAATATATCCTCCCAGAAAATAAATAAATATTGTATGCAAAAAAGCAGCCATACGATGGTTGTGTGAGGTATACTAAACTTCAATTATTCATGACGGTGAACTTCTTTCTTGCTGGACGAGGCGTCGTCGGGGAGCCAGGGGGGACCGGAGGTGGGTTCATGCTTTCAGGGCGAGGATGAGGTTGATGAACCGTACTTGTTTCGTAGTAACTTGACAGCGCCGGCATGTCTGCGGGCGGCACGAAACCAGGCTGGTGTGGGCTCTCCTGGTGTATTTGCAGTCTCCAGTTATGGATAGACAGTAGGCGCTCATTGACATGGTGCATGGGAACAGCAGTATGAGGATGCTGTGGGGGCGGAGGACGGCCGCGCGAGGACGACATACTGAGCTGGCGGACTCGGTCCCGTGCACGCACAAAGAGGTCCGGATTGAAAGAGAATGACGAGCCTCGACGAGGACGCTGTCCAGGGGCCAAAGGGACCGAATCTGGGAGGATTGTGCCGTTGCTCCTCCGCCGTCTGAAAATGAGGGTAACAAAGCCAACAAGGCCTACCCCAGCGACAGCTCCGACGACACCACCGGCGATCTGAGGAGCTGTAGAGCGTTTCGAGCTGGAGCTACTGGATGGTGTACTGGAGGGGAATGGCTCTCCCACACTTGTCGAGTCGTCGTCGACGTATCTACTGGCCTTCAATTCAAGTCGATGCATTCGGCAGCCAGCTTACCGTGTATACACTATAGAATCCAGCAGAAAGAAAGAGTCGTCTGTGCCATCGTGTTGAACACGGATCTCGAGGGAATGAGGCTCGTTGGTGCTGTTGGGCATTCCTTCGTAGGCGAAGAGGGTCTCATTATATGTGTACGAGTACGTTTCGTTTGTCGAGAGGGGCGGCGGGCGATGGTCGGTGGCTATCTGGTATCCATCAATAAAGAATGCCAGATTGCTGCGGCCTCTGGACATGTTTCAGCATGTGTGAGTACGCTAGTGAATGACAGCACAGACAGGACTGGATGAGAGGAGTTCAGACGTATCCCTCGAACGTAGACGCCCACACCTATCGCAACTTCAGCAAGACCATAGCATGGAATGATGGGCCTACTGAATGACCTTCGAAATCAAACGAGACACGGGCTGTTGTTCTCTCTCCTTTCTGTACGGCTGTTAGCTCTGAACGAGCGAGGCATATGGGAAGCTTTTCACCGATTTCCCTTCGTGCCATGTTCTACCATAGGTTTTTAATGGGTCCAGGTTCTTCGCTCTGCATCTTTCACAGTTCGTTTGGCCAGAGACCCACGCTCCCTTGCCAGGAGCGTAGGTTATGCGGCCATCGTTGTCGTCGACCGTTGGCGCGCTGACCAGTCTAGCCACGGCATGTAAATGGAGAAAAGACAGCAAAGCTACGACCGTCGCCCAACCCTTCATGGAAGTTCCAGCTTGACCTTGTTGCCGTCGAACAGCTTGGTCCAAAACCCAGTGTGTGATGTGCGCTTCAGGGTCACTGGGACGCTATACTGATGCCTCGGCACGGAGTCCGTTTTGAAGTTGCAGAGGATGATGGTTGGGACGAAGCGCTCACTACATCGGGTTAGGGCTTAGTGAGGAAATAAAATAAGGCGTGGGAATCCAGGAAGAAGCGCCCCAAATGGCTGCAGAGCAGCTTCGAGAGCGCCAAGGGCAAGGCAACGAGGAAAATACGGGTTCTTCAGGGCTGAAAATAAATGTAAGAAATATGTACACAGTGGCGGCGGCGTCCGCCAGAACGCCGGGAGGTCCCTCAGCCATGTGTGTAGCGTGAGAACATGCTAAGATGGCAAGATGTGGATTGAATCGGATCACCGGACCGAAGAGCGTGTACATTGATGCCGATCAAAGCATCTTGCACACTCTGACTGTGACCGCGGCTGCGACAAAAATGTCGGAGGAAGACATTGCTGAAGAAATTAGGACGCTCTATCCCGATGCCGAAGAGGTCATCGTTCAATATCTTTCCGGCTATCTCGTGGACGACGCCGTAGGAGACGAAGAGGACGTTCTAGATGTCGCGCGCCAACTTCTTGCATCCCTCTCTGGCGGTGAAGATGACGCCCTCAAGCAGCTCATGGCGCGCTTGACGGATTTATTGAAGGATCAGCTGCATATACGCGCTATGCGGAGGCAAGGGCCCAAATTGCAGAAACTAGAGAAGGTCCTGGACATGAGCAAGGCGCAGATGTCCAGTACGATCGCCTTGTCCGAGGGCGTGGATTTAGAGTCCATCAACAAGGGAAAGTGCGTAAATGTGTCATCTATGTATCGCTGTGGAATTCAAGTCTGTCTAGAGCATCTCGTGTGGACATGAAGAAACTCGAAAAGCAAGAAGCCAAGCTCAGGGCGCGTCCATCTTCAGGATCCCTCGGCCCCAGGCTGACCATTCATAGGCCAAAATAGAAAAGCGTTCCAAACGCGACTTGTACGAGGGCTCAAAGCTCTTGGACGCGCACAAGAAGCAGCAAACGTACGAAGAGATGTTCATGCAGGTTCGTCCAGGCCTGCTTGAATCAGCTACCCGTACCAACATCGTTCGCTCTAGATCAACCCTCTGGAGTCTGTCAACTCGAAGAACAAGAGCAGAGATATTCATCTACCTTCCATCGACGTCAGCTTCGCTTCAAATCGCATTCTGTCAGTACTCGCCAATTCGCGTTCTTCTTCACTTCCTAACCCATTATAAGTACTGGAGCCACCCTCACCCTTGCCCATGGCCGTCGGTACGGTATCATTGGCCGCAACGGTCAGATCACACCTTCTCACTCTAGAACTCAACTCACATTACATAGGTGTCGGTAAATCCACCCTCCTTCGTCACATTGCGATGCGCGAGGTGCCCATCCCAGCTCATATTTCCATTCTCTTTGTCGAACAAGAGGTATACGCCGCCCAATTCTGCACTTAGTGAAAGCTTACGCCTCTCTAGATTGTCGGAGATGACACGACCGCCCTAGATTCTGTCCTGAAGGCCGATGTCTGGCGCGACCACTTGCTGAAGGAGGAAGCTACCCTAAACGCTCGACTAGCGGAGCTCGACCAGGAGAATGATGAAAAGAGATTTGAGGACGCGCGCGAAGATCTCTCCTCGCGCCTAACAGAGGTTCATTCGCGTCTCGCGGATATGGATGCTGCCAGTGGACCTGCCCGTGCAGCAACACTTCTTGCTGGTTTGTGCAATCAACACACATATAAACATCCCTGCTGAGCATTTCCATAGGTCTGGGTTTCGATGACCAGGACCAACAAAGACCGACAAGGTCCTTTTCTGGAGGTTGGCGGTGAGTTGTACCCAGTGATGTGTAAACAACATTGCTTATCCGGTTTTTCATCCGCAAAGTATGCGTTTAGCTCTTGCGCGCGCGCTATTTGTCAAGGTACGTCGAGATGACCCGCGTTCATGTCGGTCGCTGAACACATTCAACAGCCAACACTGCTTCTTCTCGATGAGCCTTCCAATCATAGTAGAGTATCTTTTCATGCGTGTTTCATTCTCTTACCACTTTGCAGTCGATTTGAACGCGCTGGCGTGGCTGGAAGACTACCTTCAAACATGGCCTGGGACCCTCCTTGTTGTGTATGCGCCTTACCCGTGCTTACTTACACCGTATACTAACCTTGTGCTAGGTCCCACGACCGAGCTTTCTTGTACGTGAAGCGGGTGCCGCAAAGAGTATTTTCCTGATATACACCGCAGGGACGCCATTGCAACAGATATTGTACACCAACATTCAAATCGTCTGGATTACTACAAGGGGTACGTAGGATGTCCGCCCGGAAGACGTGTACTCACAGATACTCAGCAACTTCACACAATTCTATTCGACCAAATCCGACCGCGACGCTAACCTTAAGAAAGAGTATGAGGCCCAGATGGAGTACAGGAGAGGGCTACAGGCATTCATCGACCGCTGGCGGTACAATGCAAACCGCGGTACGTCCATTCCTTCCGTCAGTAGCTGAGATTGCTCACTGTTTCGTTCTCAGCCGCTCAGGCGCAGTCCAGGATCAAGATCCTCGAGAAGGTGATCATTCTCTCTGAGATCCTATTACGCCTCATACTAATGCGGCGCAAAGCTCCCCGAGTTGGAACCTCCAGAGGTCGATGAGACGGAGACTTTCAAGTAAGCACGAAGAGCCCATCGCAGCGCCCGCAAGTAACTGTGGTATAGGTTCCCGGAATGCGACAAGATCTCGCCACCCATCCTGCAGATGTCCGATGTTACGTTTGGGTACTCGCCAGAGAAGGTCATTCTCAAAGGCGTTGATATCGATGTCGGACTCGACTCGCGTATTGCCGTTGTGGGTGCCAACGGATCGGGAAAGTCCACTCTGTAGGTGCTCAGTGTGCTTGCCAAGTTACAGAGCTGACTGCTTTGTAGCATCAAGGTGCTTACTGGAGAACTTCGGCCAATGTCTGGGCATGTCACACAAAACGGCCGTCTGAGGGTGTATGTCCCAATAGATTGGACGGCCAAGGTCCATAGCTCACACACATTTGCAGGGGATACTTCGCCCAGCACCACGTCGACACGCTCGTACCCACCATGACGCCCGTGTCCTTCCTCGCGTCAAGGTTCCCTGGAAAGACGGAGCAGGAGTACCGCCAGCACTTGGGTAACTTCCAGATTAGCGGCATGACGGGGTATGTGGTCCATTTCTCCCTCCGTGATCACTCAACGTGAACGTCCGTTAACAGTCTGCAACAAATCGGCACACTGTCTGGAGGTCAAAAATCGCGTGTTGCGTTCGCGTTGTTGTCTCTGCAGCGCCCTCATGTCTTGCTGCTTGATGAGGTTCGTCGAATTCATCGGGAACCTCTTGATTTTCGGGGGCTGAAGTGCTTTACAGCCTACGAATCACCTGGATATCGAGGGTCTCGACGCGCTGATGAGTGCGCTCGAGCAGTTCACTGGAGGCGTCATTATTATCTCTCACGACGAGCGCTTCATCACCACCGTAGCCAAACAGGTCAGTCTTTATCAAATCACGACAAAAATGATGGATGCTGATACCTTGCAGTTGTGGGTTTGCGCGGATGGGACTGTTAAGAAGTTTGCGGGCGACGTTAAGAGCTACAAGGTCCGTGCTCTTTCTTTCCGCAGCCATAATCTCTATACAAATTTTGAACGCGCCCGTAGGACCTCATCGTCAGCAACATTAAGCTGAAGCCATGAAGGGAGGGAAATTTGTATGACTGCTGTTAGACACTGTGTGTATCTGACGTTTTGTTCACGAACCATGGACGATGTTGTATGTACAGAAGAATCAGTGGTCTGGCTGCAAAACAGAACAAAGAAAGGTGGCCAATGATATCTGCCCCGTTTTTTGTTGTATTGCACGACGGCGACCTGGTAAGAATTCATCATTTGCTCCGACCATAATGCATGATGCCGAGTGTTGCGGTAGTAGGTACCCTCGCGTGTCACATGCAATCAGAAACTCAGTCAAAGAATAATAGAAACACAATGGGGGAAACTCAAGAGTAAGTTAAAACTTAAAACTTAAGAAGCCTATCTGCCTGTTGAAAATTGAAGAGGTATATAGTACAAAACCATCATCCTTGTACCCCATCCCGCGGCGTCAGGCGGGCCCACGGGCAAAGTACAAGGATGATGATTTCCCTTTCGGGCTGGCCAACGTGGGGATCGAACCCAAGACCTTCGCGTTATTAGCACGACGCTCTAACCAACTGAGCTAGTCGGCCGGTGCCCTAGTGACTTGACTCATGATCATTACACCTAACTGCACTGCTCCATTTCAACGCGCGAAGAAGCCAAAAAATGTGAATGGCAGAGGGAGTATGTAGTGGTTCCAACCTGCCAGTGCTGTCGACAAGCTGTCCATGGCCCCCTGAGTTGATGGAGGAAAATGATTCACTTCATAAACACCCGCAGCTTTGAGCCGCTTATCGGCCGCTTAGATAAGGTGCGTTGATGATCGCAAGAGCTACGTCACGCGCCTTCATATGAACCCCTCATTCCGAATTCGATTCTCGGGGCAGGCAGTCCGATTTCTAATTTCTAAGTAAAGCGATGCCAGGGCCTCGGCTTCCCTCTTACCACCACCGTATTCTCACGACGACCTACCTTCTGCGCCTGTTATTCCTCACAACCCCATTCACTGTCAGCGCTCAGCGCTTATCTGCTTCCGCCCCGACTCAGAGCCATCCTGGATGACCAGACCCACCGCACTCGAGGGAGAGACACAGACATGGGAAATCCTTTCTAAATCACTTGACCGCCTCCAGCCTGAGCTGCTTGCTCTCGAATACTGCGGTGCGCCCTGTTCTCGACAATCGGTGATCTAAATGCCAATTTGCCCTCAGACACAGACAGTGCTGACACGCACACGACTGCGGCGAAGGAGCATGAGCACGGGATAGCACCGACGCCGGACTCTGAGCATCCACCTTCACTTCTGTACAACAGCGTCGAGAGTTCGATGAGCGACGAAGCAGCCGTTCTGCGCACCCCGTCTGCCCCGCATTCCCCAGAGTTGCAACCCCAAATGCCATTGCAGGCAGAGGAGCAACTCGATCCTTCTTCACCCATGCCGCGCAGCGTCCGATTTCGTTCACGCGTACGCATAACATCTGGAATACCTAGAGTGAATAAGCATCATCACCATTCGTACTCGGCGCATCATTTGGATATCAACAACGACGATGAGATATTCGAACGAGCTGCATCCTCCCGCTCGTCGTCCCCGTCGTCGTCGATATCTGCCCCGCTCAGGACAAGAGACGACGAGCTCGCGTCGCCGTGGGGTCCCTTCGGCCAGCGTGTGCGCATCTTTGCTGGTGGGCGCAGACGACAACAAGCTGAGCGCACTCCTTTGCTCATATCAAAACAACCTCTCTATCTGCAACACGAAGAAAACGAAAACGAGATGTATACGGACTACATCGATGCTGAGCGTGCGCGGTGGGAGCAGGAGCTTGACGCGGCGTTTGGATCATGGCCAGGCCGTCTGCTCAATAGACATGTGCGTCACTAAATATCTTATTGACATCCCTCCTGACCTTGCTGCGCTGACAGTGGTGGTGGTGGCGTATGGAGCCTGTCCTATGTTGCATCTGCATCGAGCTGGACGAATCCGATACCGAAGAAGATTATTGACTGAATCCTCTTCCTTTCTGTGATGTGATACATACATGCTGTTGTTTCTCCTTCCTGGTATATTCTTTTTTCGTCGTCGTTGTTGTTTGTTGTACATCTTATACACTATGCGGGCTATATACACGCAAGGCCTTGAGAACTATTCCTTCATCATGTGCGAAACGTTAAACGTTAAACGGCTAGCTTTGCCTGATCACGAGAGTCGACCTCGTCTGTGAAAGAACTTGAGAAGCCGGTAAAGCTCCTCGCCCCAAATTTGGACCAATGGGCTGCAGTGCTTCAGTGTGGCCTGGAAGAAGTCCTGCGTAAATGACGCTGGCGGCTGGCCATTGTATTGACCTAAGTATGAGCCCAGCATTTCGACAATATTCCTTGGAAATCGGTCCGTAATAGTCGTGTGCTCTGCTTTTATTGATTAAAGGATAGCCCGTGTAAAAACACATCCTCTGGCTCTTTTTTCAGCTGCAACTTGGAACTTTTGGGTGTTTTGAGCGAGTAACCTGAATTTGTGACAGAAGCGCCCTTTAATCAAGGCACCGGCCGACTAGCTCAGTTGGTTAGAGCGTCGTGCTAATAACGCGAAGGTCTTGGGTTCGATCCCCACGTTGGCCAATTTTGCTCGTCTGTCTGGGCGGCGCTCATGGGCCCGGGCAGTCCAGGTTGACGAACATTCTCTTTTAGAGTTCGCACCTACATAGGTTTATCATTCCACCTTGTTTTGATCCATTTTTACATGTTTAAATGGCTGAGTCCTGACTCTAGTCTCTAAGTAGTATGGCAGTCTCGCATGTGGGGGTGGAATGACACATGCAGCATCATCAGCAATGTGCTAGGAGAACATATATCTATACTTGCTGGCTTGGAATCGTTCGGGTGAAAAAAATCAAAGCCTGTCCCTTGAGTACTTGAGTAGCGCTGATAAACACTGTGGGAAGCATGCCTGATAACCCACAATGTCAAGAAGATATAGCATCATCATCGGACAATAGCAAGTCTCCTGACAATGCTTTTCACTCGCTGCCTTCCTTTAGCACGCCAGTAGGCCGAGCATAATACACAGAAGCAACCTTTGCTTCTACCGCAGGATTCCAACACGCACACGGACAAAGTGATGAGTCTAGTCAAAACCTCGTGTTCATTTTGTTTTTATTTACACCGGAAAAAAATGCGTTGAAATAGTAATACAACATGCCATAGTTCTGTAGCGTGACCGGGGGGATGCATGTGAAGGTATCATAAAAAAAACTTCGGGAAGATGGCGCATACAGTAGACATAACACTGATCTTACTTTACCGAGGCGAGGAAAATAGGTATGTAGAAATAGCAAGACAGCGGCAGAGGGAACGACAATAAGCACGAATGAGCCAAGAACAAACCAACGTCAAACCCGAATCATCCCCAGTCTTCACGCCCCTTCATCTTTCGAGCCCGATGCACTGGGCGTCGGACTGCCCTTTTTGCTGTCATCGACAGCCATGGGCTCAGGGCTGCTGCCCAGTGTCGCAATCGGAGGGAGTGTCGCACTGCCTTGTGCTTGGGGACGTCCTGGATGCGGCGGAAGCGCCATGGGTCCTATGGGCGGTGGCGGCGGCGGGGAGGCCCTGAGCTGAGGGCTCCTAGGACTCCTCGACGTCGAAGACCGGCGCGATGACGACGGCTGGTGCATAAACGGAATCGGGCTCGGCCTCGACGACGACCGCGTTCGCTTTGCGCTGTCCGGGCCGATTTCGTCTGAGGGACTCGCCGCACGCTTTTTGGTGGTCGAAGTCGAAGTCGTAGTAGAAGATTGGGGCGGGGTGAGATTGTGGCTGCGAGTGGAAGACACGGAGTCGCGGTGTACTGGCGAAGGACGGTTGCTCGTGTCCATATCCGTATCCGGCGCGGACGTCTCAGCCAAGGACCGATAAGACGAGCGAGGGCCAGTAGTAGCAGCATTGGCCAACAGGCTGAGAGAATCCGCAACACCCTCGTCATAGTCCTCGTCCACGAACCGCTTCGGGAGACCATTGTTCGCATTGGTGTTGATATTTGGAGACGTATTCCCGCTCTTCACGGATCCATTCGAATGCTGAGGCGACCCAGGCTTGTGCTGCACGGTGCGGTACGTCGGTGGGAGCGAAGGTCGGGAAGAAGATGATTCCGCGGGGGCAGGCGTAGGTGGCGTCCGCTTCTTGCGCTCGCCTGCACCCTTCCTCGTTCGCCGCTCCTTGTCACTGAGAATAGGGCTTCCAGAGCCCCGACTGCTATTCGAGTCAACGGGCTGCTCGTTCAGGCGGCGTTCTTCATACAGATACTCGGCCTGAGGGGGAGGAGGCAGCGACGCCCTGCCTGCACTCGGCGGAGGATGACGTTCTTCTCTAGCAGGATATGGCGCATATTCTCGGTGGTACTCCCCACCATGTCTCGACGTTGCTGGCGACAAAGACCTCTGCGACTCCACAAACCTGGACAGAGGACTGAGCCGTCCAGAACGCTCGCCACGATATCTTGAGGCCGAAGACGACGACGACATACGCGGAGAGTGGCCTATCGGTGCACCAGGCGCGGGAGACCGTGTCGGGAACGGCGGCGGATATCCACCAGAATAATCACCACCGCGCGCCCGTGAATTCCGCTCGTTATCCCACTGTCTTGCATGCTCAGGATTCGGTCGTCTTTCCCAAGGGCCGTCACTTTCCACCGCACGCTGTGGCGGTTGATCATGCCCATAACCTCTTGGGCTTCTCTGAACAGAAGGGGGCTGACCTGGGCCAGTGGACGGCGTACGCCTCCCAGACGCCGACGCCGGGAACGGGGGGAACGGCGGCACAGGCGAGCGGGCAGGTGATATTGACCGCGCCGTACTGTGCGGCCGTGTCGTCGGTCCACCACCACGACCAAAGTATCCTTCGGGATGGTGTCCGTTCCTTTCCGGCGCAGGATGATGCAGCAAAAGACTTCCATGTCGTGGCGCACTGTCTCTCGGACGCTCAAGTTCGATGGGTCCAATACCAGGGTGTGAAGGTAGATGGCGCGCATCGTCGATAATCACAGGCGGCGGCGGTCCACCGCGGAACGGCGGCGAGCCACGCTGGAGATGGACTTGGGAAGGTGGCGGCAGGTTGATCGCGCCCTCGATAGGTCCCCTCGAATCCGGGCGGAAATTTGGTGGTCTCGAGCCCGAGCCACCTGGCTGGATCAACAGCGGTCCACCAGCAAGACCGACAGGCGGCATGACGGTGTTCGCATACGCAGTGGGATGCACGTCCTGAGGTCCAGGAGCAGCAGGTAGCTGTCCACCCGTAGCCTGCGCTTGCTTCAGCAGCTGGAGTCGTTGCGTTATAACCGTGTTGCTGGGATCCAGCTCGCTTGCCCGATGATATGCATCCAGCGCGTCCGAAATCTGGTTGTTGCAACTCTCATACAGACTCCCAAGGTCGAACCACACTTCAGAGATGTACGGGTTGATGCGGATAGCACGCGAATACGCATCGAGCGCGTCTCGGAATTGGTTGATCTGGAAGTACAACACGCCAATCGAGCACCAGAACGTCGGGTTGCGGCCATCGCGGTACACAGCCTGTTGATACGCCTCGTATGCCTTGTTGTATTTCTGCCCGGCCATATAAGCGCGGCCGAGCAGATACCAGCTTTGCGCGTCCGTGGCATCTGCTGGAAGGGTGAGCCGGCGGAATGAAGAGGTAAGCCAAAGGCATACCAGCTTCCAAGCTCTTCGTCAGGTACTGTATCGCCAGCTCCTGGTTCTGGAAGGAGGACCCATCCTGGTGGTACAACCAACCCAACTGCTGGAGCACTTTGGCATGGTTCGGGCTATCCTGGACGACGCGTTCGTATGCATCCTTTGCACGAACATACTGACATACATATGAGTGAGAAGACACAAAATCAGCTGGAAAGACTACTCACATCCTTCTGCTGCTCGTACACATGTCCGACCTGGAACCAGATATCGTGATGTGCGAGCGGACTTGGAGGATTCCGCAAGATACGGTCAAAGCACTTCAAAGACTCGTCGTACTTGGTCTGCTGCTTGTAGATGATTCCAAGACGGAAGAGAATCTCGTTCGCCTTGTCGAAATCTAGCAATAAATGAGCTCCATATGACTGGCCAGAGACCAAGCAGCGCACCAGAGTCCATACGCAGAACGGACGAGAACGCTTCTTCAGCATGGTCCAGGGAGCCATAACGATCATACAGTATGCCAATGCCGTACCACAACTTTGGATCCTCCTGCAAACTGGGGTCAGGATGGATGGCTGGATGGACATAAGACCACTTGCCTTCGGATTTGGTAAAAGGTAGAGCGCTTGTTGATAAGCAGAATACGCCTTCTGGAGATCATCCTGCATAAGGAAACAATGTCCTAAGAAAAGTAAAACGCTGGTCTATATCCAAAAAGAAAAAGATTCGCACCAAGGGCAGACCACACTTCGCCGTTGTCCTCCTGGTTCGGCGAATCGAGCACGCGTTGAAAATATTCGACAGCCTGTCGGGATCAGGTTAGCGATGGAGATCTTTCGACGTCATCCCACCCAATATGGAGATTAGTTTATGCATGCGGCCGCGGATGCTTTGCAAAAAGCCAGGAAAAGGAAAAGAGGCTGTGATTGGGTGCATATCACGCATACAAGCGCTTCGTGTATGAGATGAGGTGAAAACGAACCTTTGGGTAGTTTTCCTTGATCCTTGCGATGCCCGCAACCTGTGTAAGGCCAGACAAAGAATTCGGGTTGTGTCGCAGTGCGTTCTCGTACGCCGACAATGCATGTTCTAGATCACCCATTTGCTCGGCGATTCTCCCTGGGAAACAGAATAACTTAGCCGCCGCGGGGAAGGGAAAGTTAATATGGCACACACCGATGAGCAACCAGGTAGATTCATTTGCTTCCTTCAGCTTGATGGCGGTATCTTTCTCGCCTTCGGGTTGTCGCGGCTGCTGGGCGAGACGCGGTGGCCGCCCGTTCGATGTTGTGGGCGACACGAGCGCCGTGGGGCGCGACGGAGGGATCGCTGGCTGGAGACCGTTTCCGTTCATATGGGGTGTCGAGTGCAGCGAGTGCGAGTGGGCATGCGCGGACGGCATCGGCGACGGGTCGTGCATGCGCGTGTCCCTGTCCACAGCACTACGCGAATTCATGTGGCGCATTGTCATGGTGGGCGTAGCAAGGAGTCGCGCAGGGGCAGCAGAGTTGAGCGGGTATTTCAGAACAATGCGGATGGGAAGGGGGAAGGGGAAAAGGGCACACCGCTTGGCGGCGTTCCAGTATATATATCCCATCCGGACGCGGGTTCAACCACCCAACCGGCCCCTCTCTCCAAAACGATCAACGCTTCGAAATCTAGATCTGGGTGTCAAATCGGCTTTCTCAGGGTCAGATCGGGTGGTCTCATTATTTCCCCGTACTTTAATATATACCGTATGACCCTGTTCGTTGCTGCGAGTCCATGCGCTTCTCGCCCCGGCGTTTAACTTTTGTATGGACCATTCTCACTGGAGGGCATACGGCTCAGTTCATCTCTCTACTACACTGCTCTCCAAGGTCTCGTGCCCCCTCCAAGCACCCATTCCACACCTCCGCGGCGCAGATTGCCGCCTCCACGTCAACGGTCTCGGAAGCTCTTGCTGTCCTCATCGTGCTTTCCCTTTCCGGGCCAACGCCCCCAGGCATCATGACGTCCACCCGTGTCCCCATATCCCTTAGCACCAGGTACGGCGAAGCATTTGACAGCTGCTAATCTTATCAGTCCCGATTTCATCTCGTTCGAACCCCAACCCAAACGTGGAAACGTCGCCGTTGCCAAGTGCGGTCGTACCCTTTAACCTTGAATCAGCTCATTTCGGCAGCGCTTCTTTTCGTTTCCGGCCTGCCTTGCGCTGATATGAGAGTGAGGCTCATACATGTCATAATAAAGTATGGACGGTCAGCAGGGCTTCATTGAGGCGGAAAGCTAACATGAAAAGACTCTTCAGAATCCACACCCCGCAAACGGCCTCCGTTTATACTGTAAAGCACCTTGGCTTAGCGGCCCAGCTCCTCTTCCTCAGTTCTCATCAGTCAGACATCCGCCAGGCCGCATGTGTAGCGTTCCTATGTGTCACCCTATTTTTCCATCAGGCAATTATTTCATCCATGATCCTCTCTTGTCCTCGCTTCAGCAGCCTGGCCAGCAATCAGAGCGCTTTGCGTCGAGTCGAGTGGAATCTCCCAGAACAACATGTCACAAAGCATCTACAACATCACAATCTGCAATCTCACTCGGATATAGACAAGTATGGAGTTTACTTCATTGGCAGTCTGATACAATGAATGCGCCGCAGCCTCGCTCGTGGTCTTCATAAGTTTGATTCGACATATATACATTCCACGGGCGATAACACATGCCGTTGTATTGGGCAGTAGAGGAGAAAGCAAACAAAAATACGATACTAACCCCTGTCACACGGATCGAAAGACGTCCTGAATTAGGAGGCGCGCAGGCTGTGGAGGCCCAGAAGGGGAGTGCGCCGAGTTGCCGTGATGGCCGCCCGCCCAAATGACCCGAGCGATCACTGCGAAGGCGGATCCACATTTGCGGCGGCGTCTCCACTGCATCGCAAGTCCTCCATACCTTAGGCTGCAGTTTCGAGTACATATCGAGAGCACTATACACTAAGACTGTATCATAGAGATGACCGGTCAATAGGATAGTACAGTCCACAGAGCCAGAATTACACAAAATAATCAATATCTGCATGAGTATAAGGTCAATTCAAGCTCATTTAATCAATCATTAATGTGCGCGAAATTCCTGTCTGCGTGACAGCATAACGTAGCGGCTGCGTGGCCGCAGTACTGTAACAG